>CM066999.1:38752594-38908973 GCA_033977485.1 Hydrangea macrophylla | reverse complement strand
TACTAGACTGTATCATAGAATTTTCCCTATTTACAAAGTACTGAAGTATGTCCCCCACTTTATTAATCTTTAAATATTTCATTATAAATTTATAATTGTTAAAAACCACTAATAATAGTTGATAATGATACGTGTAACAAATATATAACTACTAATTATTCTAAATATTAATTCAGTAAGAATTAGTAATATTAACTAATTATGATTTTTGTACTAGTATCATGTAACATGATAAATTACTGAATTAAATGTAACATGTAATACAATTGAAGGACACAATTGTCTTTAGACATTCAAAATCAATTTGTATTTATGTAACCAAACCCTTTGCATAATAAATTTTTCTATCATAATCACTTTTACAATACATTACCCTAACACTACAACTATCAAAATCTATTCTGATCATAATCTATTCTGGCTATTGCGATCGCAAAGCACAAACTGCCCCAAACAAGCCCTTAATGAACTAAAATATATTTTGAACTCTCAAACTATACCCCTGTTTGATCTTTTGGTTTATAAGCATTTTTTTGGGGGGGGGGGGGGGGGGGGGGGGGGGGGAGGGGATGGGGGTGTATTTTGGTCCTTTTAACTAATTATTTTGTGGCACTTTTTGCCCATTCCGTCACTTTGAGTCGTTAAAAGTGACGAAAAAATCAATTTTCTTTTCTTTTTTTGGAAATAGGATTAATTACATTTACATCCCCTGTAGTTATACCTTTCACTTTGTCCACTATTTCATTTTCTGATCAATCAAAAGGGAGTTTTTATTAGGCATGAAAAAACCATGAGTAGGAATAGTACACTCTAGCAAGTAGCAGAACTCAATAAAAGACAGAAATCTATCAAAAAACTCAACAATACCTCCTGTGGACTATTTGACAGCTTCTTTCACACAAATTTGCAATTGATAAAAGTTGTCCAGTGTAGTTTTTGACCAATTGCAATTGCAGATGCTATTTTGTTAAATGTTTAATTTTAACTTTTGGAGTTTCATAATTATTGATGAACTCCAAAAGTTGTTGCCAACATAGTCTATGTAGGCTTTCGCCCGTTAAACTTAACCATTTTACTTATAACGGTTTTACTTTAGCTCAAAGTACATGGGATATTAGTGATACGATTGAAGTACATGGTGCAAAGTGAAAAACGATCCAAGTCTAGGGAGTGTATATGTTGTCACACCCGTCCCGGGGAAAATTATTTGTTTAAATTGCATAATGAATTTTGTGAATTATCAATGTTATTTGATAATTGTGAATGAGGTTGACTAGAGGTCAACGGTGGGGTGTCAATCAAGGACACGGTAATAAGAGAATCATGTGGCATCAACATGAATAAATGACATTTATATGGCTTAAATGTTATTTGATTTTTCTGGTATTGTGTGAATAGTAATTATACATGTTCTGTATAATTTATGGTAGTTTTGATCTAGTTTTACATCGTTTTGAATACTGTGGCGAGAACGTGAGTGATAAATTGCATAAAAGGTAGGTTATCTAAAAATTTCATAGAAATTAGTTTCGAACGTAATTACGGACCCTAAATGAGGCTTTAGACGAAAACTTTTATAATTTATACTCCCTCCGTCCCATAATAAGTGTCCACTTCCATTTTGCACAATGTTTAAGAAAGTTGTATTATATTAAATTTTTTTGTTCATTAAAGAGTCACTTTCCAATTTTACCCTTAGATGTGATGGGTGTTTGACTTTTTGCTTGTTTTGGGATCACAAATAAATGCTACTTTGTCTTTACTATAAGGGTAGTTTTGGAAAGTAAGTAAATGCTATATACCAATTTAGGAAAGTGGACACTTACCATGGGACATCCAAAAAAGGAAATGTGGACACTTATTATGGGACGGAGGGAGTAGTTTTCACTCGTGAAGTAATAATTTGGACGTATGCGACGTTTCAGGAATTAATTAGAAGTTTTGAGAACTCGTGGGGAGTTAAATGTAATTCCCAAGAGTTGTGCCTATAAATAGAATAGTTCAAAATATTTTCATAAATATCTTCAAAAACAAAATATCTAGAGAAAGAGAGATACAGAAAAGGGAGATTTTGTTCCTGCGATCTTCCCAACGACATACGACGACCTTTCGTTCGTCAGTGTTTCTCCAGATTTCATATTTGGACTCCTCGAGGTAAGAGCTTAATTTTGATACCTCTTAGGCTTCGTTTGGCAAATTAATTTCGAAAAGCTAATTCTAAAAATTTGGGAAAAACAGTTAATAGTTGTAGGAATCCTTAAGATCGGAGATCCGACGGTTAATCAGGCTACTAGTACTTCTCCTGAAGTTATACAACTGTAGCTTAAGGTATGAATTCCAAACTTGTGTTATATAGACAATTTTAGATGTTTTGAGTATTGTGTATAAAATAGTGGTCTGGAAAAAATTCATGTGTTAAATTAGACACGTTAATTTTAGCGAGTATGTATTGAAAAGCATGATGACATGGTTATGTGAGCATGTTAAATGATTGTGTGGGCCAAAGGAGAGTTTGGTATAATTTTATGCCGGTGCACGCCTCTCGATATTTGAGAGTTTACGGTAGCGACAACTACTTGCTTGGTTTGGGAACCGGCCCAACCAGAGCAGTTGGATGCAATGGTTGAGTGATTTTGGCTAGCCATTGGCATCACGATTTAAAATTTAAGACTTGCCGATATACCGGATGTATGCGTATCTCCCTCCCTAGAGACTAAACTATGTGATTTTGATGTTTAAAGCATGAATTGCCTTATATGCATTTGTTTAGAATTGTACACTCAGTATTTAGCTGAGCAGTGGAGACTTTCTCCATTGCAGGTGATAAGAAGAAAGGAAAGAAGAAGCGAGATGAGTGAGGTCAAGGAATGCATTGGAATCACCACTTGTTCATACTTTTGTTCAATTCTAGAATTGTAATGAAGATTTGAGAAGTTTGTAATATGTTGTGCTCGAATCTTGGCATGGTTTTGTAGTATTATAATTTGTAGTAAAACTTTTGTAATCATGTTTGGAACGTTGATATATAGTTGTGTTTATGTTGAAATTTTATTGGAGATTCGTAACTTTGAGATTTCGGCAGAATATGCAGAATTGTGGGGAATCAGTCGATTGGATCCCCGACACAATTGAATGGACCCCTGTTTTAACGAAATATCTTTCAGTTTTCAAGGACATCAGTTGACTGGAGGATGAAAAACAATCGACTGGTTTCTGCACGAAAACTTGATATTCTTCTAGAGCTAGTTCAGTCGACCAGACAAGTATCAGTCGACTGAGAAATTGAGACCCCAGTCGACTGAGTCTCCGCCACAGTCGACTAGACCTCTAGTTTTCAAAATGAATTCTTTTGGACGTGTCCAATTGACAAAACTTTTTATAACTCTGATTTTAAATGAATCTTATTTATGTTTTCCGCTCCTGTTTACTTTAATGGAACTGGATAAGCCTTGGTGGCGTGCCATGTGTCCTAATTTCGCCCGTAGCAGGATGAGTCGTGACATTTAGTGGTATCAAAGCTATAGGTCAAATGTGGCCTAGCTTTGGCGTGGTTCCACATCACCCAAAAAAAAGGAGAGCACTTTTCCTCACCTATTACTCACCCAGCAACAGTATTTTGACACATGACCAATTTCATCTCGATTTTGCCCCCCACCCACTCTATCAACACAATTACTGGATAGGACATGAATACGACACATGTCAAAAAAAACTGTGGGTGGGTGAGCAATAAATGGGCTAGCAAAAATGCACTCATTGAAAAGTTTGCACAATAAATTTTAGGGATAACAATATTTTACCCCTCTATAGTTAAGCTCATTTTCACTTTATCCCCCTGTATTTCAAAAGTGGACAATTATCCCCTGTGATTTTGGACTAAAGTAAAACGACTAAGATTTCTCTCAAAATAGCCCCACACGGAAATTAAGTGTTAAAATTAGTCACACAGAGGAGAGTTTAAGTGTCAAAATTAACCTCACGTAGACAGTTAATCCTAAATTTAGCCCCATAAAGGGTTTGTGTATTAAAAATTAGCCCCAGATAGCTGGGTTAAAATCCAGCATTATCGTCACATTGGGGTTAATTCCAAAATTAACCTCACAAAGGTGTTTAAGTGTTAATAGTTTTGGCCAATTTTAGAATTTTTATCAGTATTGAGTGAAATCTTTCCAGTTTCTCTTTAGTCCGAAACTACAGGGGTAGTAAGTGTTCACTTTTAAAGTACAAGGGTGTAAAGTGAAAATGGATCTAACCACAAGGGTAAAATGTAATCATCTCTAAATTTTATGTCAAAAAATTGTAATATTAGTGGCATTTTGAACATATGGCATTGTGTGTGCGTGTGTTACTAACATCTAGGCTACTAACCCTTTCCATGTCACAGAGTCGGTTAGAGTTCTGAGACACTGCAAAAAAAAAACACATGGCATAAAGTCATTAATCGAGACATAATGTAGGTTGAGTGGCTCGTCGTCTTCTCCGTCATCACATTCCAATTAGGGGTGGCAATCGTGTCGTGTTGGGTCATAATCGTGTCGTGTCATAATCGTACCGTGTCAATAATCGTGTCATTTCTAAATGTGTCAAAAATCTAAACCCATACCCGTTTAATGCAATTCACGTGTCACCCATTTAACCCACCAACCCGCGTAATGAACAAGCCATTTTCTAGCTTGTAACCTTTTTTTTTCTTGTATAACATGACATATTTAATAGATTGACTCCATGTAATAAAAAACCAAACATAGAAGGAATAAAATGAAGATGCACGATTCTAAGAACACAAGTCTTCCCACCTAATGTACCAACTACCAACAAGTCAACGATAATAAATGATCAATTGTTCCAAATTTAAACTAATTAAGTACCATATAACAATATCTAACTATTATAAAAGTAGGACTGTAATACTCTTAACTCCACTTTTCCCTCCAAAAAAAAATAAAATAATAAAATAAATAAATATTACTTGCTTTTAAAAAAAATGTATTTAAAAAAAATGTATATTTTCAAAAAGGGCAATGCTAGGGGCACTAACAACTTCCACTAACACTTACTAACACACTCTATCTCTCTCCTAGTGGTACTGTGGAACCCGCAGTGGGTCCCGCAGTACCACTAGGAGAGAGATAGAGTGTGTTAGTAAGTGTTAGTGGAAGTTGTTAGTGCCCCAAATATTACTCTTTCAAAAATACCCTCTATAATCGTGTTAAACGGGTTGACCCAATTAAAATATGACCCAACCCGTTTATTAATCGTGTTAAACGGGTTGACCCGTTTATGACCCATACCCGTATAAGCTAAACCCAAACCCGTTTAATTCGTGTCAGATTCGTGTCGTATTGCCGTGTCGTGTCGAAAATTGCCACCCCTAATTCCAATGTCGTTTTTTTTTTTTTTGACACAACATTCCAATGTCATGTTGGCCCTCGATTTTTGGGTCTTTAAACTCATTTCGAAGATGAGGTGCTCTGAAAATTTTCATTTGACTAGTATTTGGATAAATTTTATTTTGCACGAGAAAGTTTCTAAAATAAACATACAAAGCTAACTTGCATCAAGAAATAGTAAGGCTTAAAAACACTTTAGTACCCTGTACTTATACCGAAATTTTACTTTGGGCCCTACACTTTCGATTGCAACACTTTAGGCCCTCTATTTTCAGTCTCGTTTCAATTAAGGACAATCGATCACACCGTTAGCTAAAATGGATGGAAATCATCACATGGGGGCCACGTGCATGCTTTTTTGCATCATCTCATGTGATTTTTCCCCTTTCTCCCTTAAAACCTAATAGATTTAAGTAAATATTGAGAAAATTCATTACAGAGAGCTTGAAGAAACAGAGGAGAAATGTTAGGTTTTAAGGGAGAAAGGGAAAAAATCACGTGAAGTGATGCAAAAAAGCATGCACGTGGCCCCCACGTAATGATTTCCATCCATTTTAGCTAACGGCGTGATAAATTGTCCTTAATTGAAACGAGACTAAAAATAGAGGGCCTAAAGTGTTGCAATCGAAAGTGCAGGGCCCAAAGTGAAATTTGGGTAAAGTACAGGGTACTAAAATATTTTTAAGCCAAATAGTAATTAACTCACGATGTGAGACAGTTTTTGAAACGTGAGAGATCGTCGCATGCGAGAGAGTCTCTGATTTAATTTTTTTTATTTTCTATTTTCCTTAAATGTTTTTATGTTGATTGGCCTTTTGTTATTGACGGAATAAAGTTACGGTTTCCAAATTTCTATCCCATGAAATCATTTTCAGAATAGAAATTTGAGAACTATAGCATTACTCTAATTAATTAATTTGGTCTCTTTTTTTATTTCTATTTTTTTGTTTGGGATCTTTTTATCCAATGTAACATATATTCTTATTACCAATTAGCACTTGAGATCTAGAAGTTATTACGAAATGCCACCATTTCAAAGTTACTATCTGGATATCAAAAATTACGACACAATGGAATAGACCTACATAAGTAGATGTATCATATAACCAAAATGCATTTTGTATATTCTGTGAATTTTTTTGGCCATTTTAAGAGTTCAGATTCAGAGGTTTAGCGCTCATAATCTTAATTGCATGTAGTGAATTGTGATCGTCTTCTCCCCCATTACCTTTTGGTTCAACATGCATTCATATTGTTACTTTTTAATTTTTTCCATTTAGGGTTGATCACTCACAATAAATTCTAAAGCTTTATATTGATGTAACACAATTTCTATTAGACTAAACTAGAAAGTGTTATATATAGTGGGGATTAAAAGTGTTAGTGGGGATTAAAAGTGTTACGCTATTAACAAAACATTACATATATTATTTTTGTTCAATAATTGGGTGGGTTCGAATACAATTGCCCCAATATACTACATATGACATTTATGTTTTAGGATCTCCTCGATATTTTTTGGGGCCCTTTGTAAGGGTGAAAAAAAAAAAAAATAGAAGACAAAATTTTAGGGTCCTAGACGCTACCTCGCCTAGCTAGCCCAAGGCCAGGTTTGATTACTACCAACACAAACGTAGTTTGTTAAACTATTCATTCCTCACACCTACTTAGGCTTGTAATTCTCACAACCAAATATGGAATAGACACTTGGGACCATAACTTGTTCATAGGATTATTTGAAGAACCACTTCAGGTTAATTTTACACTTTCTTTAATCGAGCATTTAGTTGATTTTACAAATTTGGTAAATTATGAATATATAGTGCCTGAATTTGTCAATTTCACCAAAATATAAAATGTATTCATGTAAATTGACATACTCATAAAAGCCAACAAGTTATTTAGAGGCTTCCGGCCAAATTATATGCTAGCACAACTTCAGTGAAGTTCCTTGAAAACATTTCCTACTATTGCTAGTTATGATTGATTGCAATGACCAATATATAGACCAATCACCATTAGGAATAGTACTTGAAAAATATATATATATATATATATATATATATAGGGTGGGGCTAAATTAATACCCTTGTAGTGTCAAAATATAAAAATTTATGAGTAGATGTGGATTTAGCCCCACCCAAAAAACACTGTATTCAGTGTTTAAAATTCTTGAAATCTCTGGTTGATGCCTAATTAATACTTAAGTTTTTGGAGTTCATGTGTATAATCAATCTTAATTTGAAAAGTCAATTAAAAAGTACTATTATATAGAGCGTCTCCAACGCTAGTGTCAAACCAACTTCCAATGTTAATACATATTTTTACAATACATATTTTTACAATAAAGATGATATAACAACTCCTTTTTAGTTTTCAAATCAATATGGTGAAAAATGGTAATTAAGTGACAAGTGAAATGGTAGTTTTGCAGGGGAAAAAAAAAATCAGATGTAGTTATGAAATATATCATTGGAGCATATAGGCCAAAATTGTAGGATTTTAGTACTGTAACAATGTCCAAAAAAAAAATAGCATTGTCTACATTTTGCATTTTGAGATGCTCTTAACAAATATGAGGATTAACTAGATATTAAATTTTGGACCTTTTTGGCAGTTTAAGCAGCTTTGAATTGATTTATCAAAACATAGAATAGAGTAATCTGGAAATGTCGCTGCAAGTCTGAAATGAGGGGTGAAAGAACCGACACACCGAACCGAATCGATTGATTCGGTAGGTATTCATTTAGTTTGTGTAGTGTAACATTGAAATTGAATCAAAATTTTACACAATCCGAACCGAATCGAGCTAAATCCGATCATTTTTACCAAAAACCACACTGAACCAAATCGAACCGCCGAACCGTTTACATCCAAAAATGAGGACACACACAAATATAATAGACGCACATGTATGTACATACATATATATATATACATATATATATGTTTATATACATACACGACATAGCAGATGACATAGAAATAGTTTTTTAATCTATGTGTGTAGGTACTCTAATTGGGCATTTGGAAATCAGATGCCCTTAATTAGTCTACTCATCGTATAGCCTTCTTTCAGCTGCCATATGTTATTTTCTCCTTTGTGTTTTTTTTTTTTTTTTTTCACTTCTTTGGTTCTCTATTCTCTTTCTTCTTTAATTTATTTTAGGCTTTGTTTGGTTCTTGGATATAAAGGAAAACAATTATTTTTGTTTGGTTAATAAAGCTATGTTTGATTCATAGATTTTGAGAGGGAAAAGAAAAACAAAAGGAAAGCTAGTTTCCTCTTGTAGTCGTGTTTTCCTTGTGTTCTCGTTCATGCTTAAATAACTCAAAAACCTTTTTTTTTTTTTTTGGTATGGGAGAGAGGATTCGAACTTTGAAGGGGACTTATATATGTCACGCTCTTTATCACTTGAACTATATCAACCTATGCGCGCAACTCAAAAACTTAAGAATTTGTAAAAATATAATTATAATATATTTTAAATTAAGGGAGGGAAGTGATCACTCTTAATATTCAAAATGTTTAATTTACTTCTCAAAATATTCTCTTATCTTTCTTATTTTCCTTATCGTCTATCGACTAAACAAAGAAAAATATATTATAACTATGTCTAGAAATAACTACATCAGAAACGAGAAAAATGATGAAGAAAATAAGAAAAGATAAAAAGTTGAGAAATAAATTAAACATTTTGAATGTTGAGTCATTTCCATAACTTTTATAATATATTATAACTGTTAAGAGAGAGAGAGAGAGAGAGAGAGAGAGAGAGAGAGAGAATGAATTGTATTCACTTTTTTCACTTACTTAGAAAAAAAAAAAGAATTGTATTCACTTGATGTATAAAATATTATAATAAGTGCCTTTATATATACCTAAAGATAATCCTAATAAGGAGAGATAAATCTAATTAAGAAAAAGAATAATTAAGGGGTAGAATTAGGGATACATTGAATCTAAACAAAATGAACCTAGACTAGTTATTATAACTATGTATATTTAAAAATGCTAATGGCTAAAGTTACTTGAGCATGAAAGAAAGCACAGAAGAAACACACGAGGGAAATAGTTTTCTTTTTTATTTTCCTTTATCTTTTATTTTCTCTCACGAAATCCATGAACCAAACGAATCAATTTCCTGGTATTATAATTACATTAAAACCTAAGGGCTCGTTTGGTAATGTATTTATTTTTTTTGGGAATACGAGGGCAAATCCTCGCGCCTGTCTTCCGCGACTTCGGGATCAATACCCATTGTTGTTTTTGTCGGAGTAGAACAAAGGGCAAACCCCGGGCTTGTTTGGTAATGTTGCGGTTTTCTCTTTTCGTTGTTTTTTTTTTTTTTTTTTTTCAGAAAATGAAAACTAAAACCACCTTTGGTAATTAAATTTTTTTTTTTGGACAAGGAAGTGTTTTCAAAATTAATAGGGACAAAATGGAAACACACACACAAAATATATATATATATATAGATATATATCATTTTCATATTTTTTTTAAACGAAAAACATGGATTAACCACTCGGGGGCGACATACCAGTCTGGTCATCAGTCATAAAATTTTAGTGGGAGTGACAAGTGGTAACTCAATGTAGTTTGATTTGGCTTAATTTGTCACTAGAGAAGTCGAACACTTGGAGCTCTTTGGATCCACATAAAAACGTGGAGAGAGAAAGTGGCGGTGGTGCTAGTGGGTTATTGAGAAGCCTATAAATGGATCGAATTCGGACTGGATTCATCAAATCTAAATTTATTTGTTAAGTTAATTGAATTTGTCTTATCTTATTCGGATTCAGATTGGATTGGCATAAAATTTAAATCCTAACTATTGGATACTCTAACAGATATCCGATAAGCAATCTATTTTTTTTTTTAAATTTAAAATTTTGTACTTTTTCTAATCTTAAAATCGTATTAATTGTACAAATATCACACTTTTGTATAATATATTATATATAGAAACATATTGTTTAGTCCCTTAATATATAGTTTTTGTATATTGAGTGCATCTAAATTAGGTAGTTATGAAATCTATCCCTTAATTGGTGTATAATTCAGGAATTAGTCATTTTCCCTAATTTTCGTTTTTTTTATTACAATTATAACCTTTATTTGTTTTATTTGGAAAGTTATTTGTATCTGGGTCGCAAATTTGTTAGAGAGAGAGAGAGAGAGAGTTGGAGGAAGATTTAGATGACAGTTATCATATATATGTATATGTATATGTATATATAAACATATATATTTTTTAATATGGGGATATTTTGGTCCTCAAAATGGGTGAGGGACTAATTCTTAAGTTGTGTTATACTAAAGACCAATTTCTAAATAGGGTGACTATAATAGACTATATATTAAGTATTCCTTTTTTTTTATTGTATAGTATATTGTAAGAATAATATATTGCATATATATATATATATTATATTATAATATGATTATATTATATTTTTGATTTTCTTTTATATTTATTAATATAAAATATATAGCTAATCGGATTCTGATTCTTATCGGATCAGATGTATCAAATTCATATTCAATCCGCAAATTGTAACGATAATCGGATTCGAATTTCAAAACTGGAATCCAAATCCAAGTATTAAGGCCGGATTCGGACTGAAATTCAATCCATTTACAAGCCTACCGCCGTTATTCACAAAAAAAAAAAAAAAAAAAAAAAAACAAATAAATAAATTAATTTAGAATAGGAATACATAAAATAAAAAAGGATGTGTAATTTGGTTGTAGGCGGTGGTGTTGGTGCCAAGCAGTTAGGAGAGAGAAACCATTTATTTTTACTAGTTATAAACTTCCATTTTCATGTTTCACAACCAAAAAAAAAAACATATTTTAAACATAATTTTGTGTTAAGAATGGAATTAGTAAGGTTTATTTTGAAAATTAAACTAGACATTAATACCTACCAATCACATTTCCTGTTTTTTCTATTTCGGTTTTTCAAAAATCAATAATGTTGTCAAATAAATTTTGTGTTTTTATTTTTATTTATATAAAAAAAAATTATAAAAAAAAAAAAAAACGAATTTCCATTTTAAAAAAAATAAAAACATAAAACTTTACTATGCGAGCCCTTAAATTTTACTTTACCATGAGAGCCCTTAAATTTTCTTAATGTTATTGCAACTCAATAAAATAGAAAGAAAATTGTGGGTTTGGATTAGGCGATTAGCCAATTGAAGTGATGTATTTGCACCATCAATTTTGCAAGTTGTGAATTGTGAGTAATGAAGAATATTTAGGTAGCCGTGCTCATGCCAAATAAAATCACCTGAGAACTAATAAAGATTTTGGCTTTTAATTGACGCTGCCCATAGGTTCATGTTCAGAAGGTAATCAGAGCTTGTTAAGGAGAATTTTTCGAAGTAATTTATATAGTGGTTTTGGTCAAAATAATTGTTCCGATAAGGAGTATTTATTCTATGATAAGAAATTTTTTTCGTATCGAAACCACCTAGAACAAATATTTCTATAACACCCGTATTCGTGTTATTTCATTTGCATTACATTGTCATGCATGATAATGTGATGTGGCGTGTCCTATGACACATGATTGAGTGAGTTTTGACTCACGAGTTGATTTGGGTGTCTGTATTAGAGAACCCTTTGAAACTGTGGTGATTGAGGATTTGTTGTTGTGACGTCTCTCCGAGTATGAGACGGTCACTGTGGAACATTTTAAATGTTTATCTGAAAATAAATGTTTACCTGTGTATTTCAATATCTGTATTATTTTCTGGCTTAGAATTTATTTCTGATGTTAGATTTAGTATCCTGGTGAGAACGAATGAACACGCTATTAATTTGGTAGGCTAATTAGCAACTTCGGAAACGTCATATAGAAATTCGCGTTTTAGCGACCAAACGAAACTTAGTCGAAAACTTTTATAATTTTGAAGTTTCACTCGTAAAGCTACGAATTAGCTTTATAGAAAGTTTCAGAGACTGATTAGGAGTTTTGAAAACTCGTGGGGAGGTAAACGTAATTCCCCGAGAATGTTGCCTATATATAGATAGAGATGAGTTGAGATATTTTTCATAAGTCTAAACCTAAGTTCAAAAGGAGGCCAAAAGGGGGGGCTAGAGGGAGAATTAGAAGCTTAGAGCTTTGCGACGCCAAACGACGACCTTCCGTCAGTCTGGTTTCTCCCAGATTTCATATTTGAGCTCCTCGAGGTAAGAGCTTCGTTTTGATATATGTTAGGGCTTGTTTGGCCAAATTTTCCGAAAAGTTATTTTCTAGAATTTTTCATAAAAATTGATAAATGGAATTCTGATCCATAGGAATTGTACTAGACGGACTTCTGTACGTTCTTTGTGCACGGGTTTTCTTCAGATTGAATTATAGGAGCGTTATTTGGAGGTGAGTGATTCAACTATGTTTTGGAATGATTTCTTGACATGTATTCATGTTTTGTATGAATAGCATGTATTAATTTTTAGAGATATATTGTGTAGTTCATATTGGGCATTTATATTGATAAGTAGGCTCAATAGCACGATGATATGTTTTAATTACCGCGAGTATGGTGATATGTATTTGAGCATGTTAAGTTGCTTATGTGGGTCAGAAGGAGCACGTGGTCACCGTGCCATTTTGTGGAGCCGATATAGGCATTAAGGTCGCACGATTGAAGAGAAGAATCGTGGGTCTTACCCTTTCGCGTGGACTTATTGGCGAGGAGTCGCGGATTGGGAATATGGACGGGCACGTGAGTCTCCGGCGACTAGTATGAAATGTAGAGATGTGAATGCGGACATGTTTATCATTCATGTACATATGTTGTTTTATTCACTAAGCTTTAGCTTAAACAAATCGAAATATGTGTGGTTATTCAAATAACCATTGCAGGTGTAAATGCTGGCGAGGAATCGCAGAAGTGAGTACGAGAGTTGGGAGTTCGCTTGGGAGGCAACTTAAATGTTAATCTTGTAGTTTTGGGATAATAGAAATATTGTAATAAGAATTGGGTTGTTTTAAACCATGTTTAAATTGGTATGTTAGAATGGATTTTAAACCGTTGTAATGGTTAGTACCATGTTGTAATTTTGTTTGGTAATGCTTTAATACAGCTAGAATTACTTTAGACTGAGTTTGGATTGAATGGTTGATCTTTGGTGGAAGTTAGAAAGCTTTTAAACTTGAATTTCTGCAGATTGGGCTGCTGCCAGGGGAGCAGTCGACTGAGCAGTCGACTGAACCCCTGAGTCTGTTAGCTACTGCTTCTTATTTTAGCAAAGCAGTCGACTGGACCCCTCCAGCAGTCGACTGGACCCTGCCCTCAGTCGACTGGACCCCCAGTCTCAGTCGACTGGAATCGACATTAAATCCCTGCCCACTCCCGTCGACTAAGCAGTCGACTGAACAGTCGACTGAGCAGTCGACTGAACCTCTGGTTTTAAAATGTGTTTTGTTTTCCGCTGCGTGTGTTCTTCAAACCTAATTTTGGGAACGTTAATGAATTGATTTAGCCTCGGTGGCGTGCCACGGACTCCGGTTCCGCTATTGTGGGACCGGGCTGTGACATTTAGTGGTATCAGAGCATAAGTTTAGAGCCTTGGGAACGAGTGACGTTATATATGCTGAGTGACGTCGAGTGGAGTGTGTAATTGTTAAGATAATCGTTATCAATGTAGAAATGCTTTATGTGTTAGCATTTGTTGCTTGTGATGAACTGTGCACATATATTCATATTGTGGCATAGCATGCATGGTCATTATGCATTGAACTCAACAGGGGAATATTTGAAACGTTATGGCTGATCAACCAAGAGAATTGTCACCGCATTCGCGGATGGACCAAATAGTGAATATGGTGGGAAATTTCATACAAGCGGTAAGTGAAAGAGAACAGATGAACGTTCAGCCTCCACAAGTGGAAATTCGTTATATCAATGCACCATCAGCACCGCGACCTCAACACACAATCGTGGAACAGTTTCATAAACGGAAACCGACGTTGTATCACGGACAAGTTGACATAGACTTGGCCGATCATTGGATGATGGACATGGAAAGACATTTCCGTCAGGTAATATGTACCGATGAGGAGAAAATTTTGTGCGCATCCGATACGTTGATGGGCGAAGCATTGGATTGGTGGAACAACGTGCTTGAACAAGGGAAACCAACTACGTGGGAAGCATTTAAAGAGGAGTTCAACAAACGTTTCTTCCCACAATCTGCTTATACTCAAAAACGTCAAGAGTTTGCGAGTTTGATTCAGGGAGATATGACCGTGGGTGAGTATGTTTCTCGTTTCAATGCCTTATTACGATTTGGGAAAACTACCGTTCCGACTGATAGGGATAAAGCTCGTAAGTTTGAGGAAGGGCTTAGAGAGAATATACGTGGTCGTGTGGACATGTTGCAACACCCGACCGTTTCTCTAGTCGAGGAAGCCGCCCGTATAGCTGAGAAGAGTGTCGACCGATATCGACAAGGGCAACAAGGAAAGAGGCCCAATGACAATAGGGGTAAGAGTCAAGGGAATGCGAAGAAACCGTTTACGCAAGGTTCAGGATCGCATATGAGTAGCCAAGGAGGGAGTACGTTCATGGGGGACTCGAGACCGTTGTGTCCAACATGTAACCAGCGACACAGAGGAACTTGCTACCAATTGAGTACCTGTTACTTCTGCAAGCAGCTAGGACACATATCCCGAAATTGTCCTTTGAATACAAACTCGACCGCACCAAATACCTTTTCAAATACGAAGAACTACAACCCAGAGATAAGAGGGAAATGCTTTGAGTGTGGCCAACTGGGGCATACAGCGAAGAATTGCCCGAGTAAGAGACAACCGGGAATGAGTACCGGGGCATCGAGTGTGCCAAGCGGATCAAGAGTAGAACCTCGAGTGGATAAAGGGAAAGGAGTCGCACAACAACAAGGACGATACTTCCAACTCAGGCCGGGGAATACGGATGATACCGTCGTATCAGGTATTCTTCCTATTTGTTCGTATCCTGCACGTATACTTATGGATTCTGGTTCAACGCATTCATTTGTATCACGTGATTTTGTTAAGCATTTAACTGTTAAGTCAGAACCGCTAGGATATGATTTGTGTGTATCATTGCCTAGTAGTGAACCGTTAGTTACTTCGTCAATATTCAAGTCATGTGAGATCAAGATAGGTGATAAAGTCTTGAGCGTTGATTTGATTCCGTTGACGGTGAATTACTTTGATGTTATCTTGGGTATGGATTGGTTGTCGGTTAATCAAGCCAGAATCGATTGTGAACAGAAACGGGTTAGTTTCTATCCGTCAGGACGAGAAGAGTTTACTTTTCAGGGTAAGGGAGTGATCGTACCGCCGTACTTGATATCGGCGATTCAAGCAAGTAAGATGTTAAAGAAGGGTTGTTCGGGTTTCTTATGTTCAATTGTCGACACGAGAGTTCTTGGACCACTAATAGAAGACATTTCAGTAGTTCGAGAATTTCCAGATGTTTTTCCCGATGAGTTACCCGACGTATTGATTGAAAGAGAGCTTGAGTTCACAATAGAAGTAGTACCAGGGTCACAACCGGTATCCAAAGCACCGTACCGAATGGCACCGATAGAGTTGAAAGAATTGAAAGTTCAGTTAGAAGAACTGTTGGAGAAGGGTTTTATTCGACCGAGTGTTTCACCGTGGGGAGCTCCAGTCTTGTTTGTGAAGAAGAAGGACGGAACAATGCGTATGTGCATCGACTACCGAGAGTTGAATAAGTTGACCGTCAAGAACAAGTATCCATTGCCACGAATAGATGACTTGTTTGATCAGTTACAAGGAGCGCAAGTATTTTCAAAGATCGACTTGAGATCCGGTTACCACCAGCTGAAAGTCAAGGAGGAGGATGTTGAGAAGACAGCTTTCAGAACTCGATATGGTCACTTTGAATTTTTAGTTATGCCATTTGGAGTGACTAATGCACCAGCTGCTTTCATGGACCTGATGAACCGTGTCTTCAAAGATTATTTAGATGAGTTTGTTATCGTGTTCATAGATGACATCCTAATCTACTCCAAAAGCGTAGAAGATCACGAGCATCAGTTGCGATTAGCTTTACAACGATTGCGTGAAAAGAGATTATTCGGCAAATTGAAGAAGTGTGAGTTTTGGTTGACAGAGATAGCTTTCCTTGGGCATATAGTATCGGCAAAGGGAATTTCTGTAGACCCTCAGAAGATAGAAGCAGTTACTAACTGGGCGAGACCAACGAATGTGACAGACATCAGAAGTTTCCTAGGATTAGCTGGGTATTATCGGAGATTTGTAAAAGATTTTTCGCGTATAGCAATGCCGATGACACAGTTAATGAGGAAAGATATTGCTTTTATTTGGAGTCCAGAATGTGAAGAAAGTTTTCAAGAGTTGAAGAGCCGACTAGTGAAAGCACCAATATTAGCCGTTCCGTCAGGGACTGAAGGATTTATAATTTACAGTGATGCATCATATAGAGGTTTAGGTTGCGTTCTTATGCAAGGTGATAAAGTCATTGCATATGCGTCGAGACAACTTAGACCGCACGAGAAGAATTATCCAACACATGATCTAGAATTGGCCGCCGTGGTTTTTGCATTGAAGATTTGGCGTCATTATCTATACGGAGAGAAATGTGAGATCTATACGGATCACAAGAGTTTGAAGTACTTGTTTACACAACGAGATTTGAATATGAGGCAAAGGAGATGGTTAGAGTTGATGAAAGACTATGAATTGTCAATTCAGTATCATCCGGGCAAGGCGAATGTTGTCGCCGATGCTCTTAGTCGCAAGGCACCAACCAATACCGCATCAGATTTGACCTCTCAGAAAGAACTGATACGAGATATGGAGAACTTGGAGCTTGAAGTGATACCGAGGATTGAAAGTGGCTTGATGTCGACAATGGTGGCACAACCACTCTTGATTCACGAGATCACGGAGAAACAACTTCAAGACGTGGCTTTGAAGAAGATTTGTGATGAGATTCCAATGGGCAAACAACCGGGATTCACGTTTGAGAACAATGTGTTGAGATTGAGGGGTAGAATTTGTGTACCTAGTGAGAAAGAGTTGAAGCGGAACATCCTAGAGGAAGCACACAACACAAAGTATACCGTTCACCCGGGAAGCACCAAGATGTATAGGGACTTGAGACATGTTTATTGGTGGCCGGGAATGAAGAGAGAGATAGCACGTTACGTTTCGCGTTGTACTAGTTGTCAACAAGTAAAGGCCGAACGCCAAGTACCCTCGGGATTATTACAACCGTTACCGATAGCCGAGTGGAAATGGGAACACATAACAATGGACTTTGTTAGTGGGTTTCCGAGATCGAAGAGATCGAACACTATTATTTGGGTGATTGTTGACCGTTTGACGAAGTCGTCGCACTTCCTACCACTTCGAACAACTAAGCCGATACCGTTAGCTAAGTTGTATATTCGCGAGATTGTGAGACTACATGGTATCCCAGTTTCTATCGTTTCGGATAGGGATAGTAGTTTTACGTCGAAGTTTTGGAGAGCCTTGCAAGAAGCAATGGGTACCAAATTACATTTTAGTACAGCTTTTCATCCTCAGACCGATGGTCAATCAGAGAGAGTAATCCAGATTTTGGAAGACATGCTTAGGCTATGTGTACTTGATTTTCAGGGTGATTGGGAAGACCATTTGCCATTGATTGAGTTTGCATATAACAACAGTTTTCAATCGAGTATTGGAATGGCTCCTTATGAAGCTTTATATGGTCGTGTATGTCGTTCACCAATTAGTTGGACAGAGGTGGGAGAAAGAAAGATTGAAGGGCCGAAAATTGTACAAGAGACGACGGATAAGATAAAGGTAATTCGACAACGGTTACTGACAGCTCAGAGTAGGTATAAGAGTTATGCCGACAAGCGCAGACGGCCGTTGGAATTCGATGTAGGAGACTTGGTGTATTTGAAGGTGTCACCTTCAAAGGGGATAACCAGATTTGGTAAATACGGGAAACTCAATCCGAGATATATAGGACCTTTTGAAATCATTGGAAAAGTTGGACCCGTAGCTTATCGTTTGGACTTGCCGAGCGAGTATGCTCAAGTTCATAACGTGTTTCATATATCGTTGTTACGCAAACAATTAGTGGAAGATAGAGATCAAGTGATGACTCCGATATCGGATGAGATTCAGAGTGATTTGACATATGTTGCGTATCCGGTAGAAATCTTAGACCGGAAGGATCAAGTCTTACGAAATAAAGTAATATCGAGAGTGAAAGTGTTATGGCGTAGCCAAACTACGGAAGAGATGACATGGGAGATAGAAGATGTGATGCGTACTCAATATCCGCACCTTTTCGAGACGTGAGGTATAAGTTTGGGGACAAACTTCTTTTAAGGGGGAGAGTATTATAACACCCGTATTCGTGTTATTTCATTTGCATTACATTGTCATGCATGATAATGTGATGTGGCGTGTCCTATGACACATGATTGAGTGAGTTTTGACTCACGAGTTGATTTGGGTGTCTGTATTAGAGAACCCTTTGAAACTGTGGTGATTGAGGATTTGTTGTTGTGACGTCTCTCCGAGTATGAGACGGTCACTGTGGAACATTTTAAATGTTTATCTGAAAATAAATGTTTACCTGTGTATTTCAATATCTGTATTATTTTCTGGCTTAGAATTTATTTCTGATGTTAGATTTAGTATCCTGGTGAGAACGAATGAACACGCTATTAATTTGGTAGGCTAATTAGCAACTTCGGAAACGTCATATAGAAATTCGCGTTTTAGCGACCAAACGAAACTTAGTCGAAAACTTTTATAATTTTGAAGTTTCACTCGTAAAGCTACGAATTAGCTTTATAGAAAGTTTCAGAGACTGATTAGGAGTTTTGAAAACTCGTGGGGAGGTAAACGTAATTCCCCGAGAATGTTGCCTATATATAGATAGAGATGAGTTGAGATATTTTTCATAAGTCTAAACCTAAGTTCAAAAGGAGGCCAAAAGGGGGGGCTAGAGGGAGAATTAGAAGCTTAGAGCTTTGCGACGCCAAACGACGACCTTCCGTCAGTCTGGTTTCTCCCAGATTTCATATTTGAGCTCCTCGAGGTAAGAGCTTCGTTTTGATATATGTTAGGGCTTGTTTGGCCAAATTTTCCGAAAAGTTATTTTCTAGAATTTTTCATAAAAATTGATAAATGGAATTCTGATCCATAGGAATTGTACTAGACGGACTTCTGTACGTTCTTTGTGCACGGGTTTTCTTCAGATTGAATTATAGGAGCGTTATTTGGAGGTGAGTGATTCAACTATGTTTTGGAATGATTTCTTGACATGTATTCATGTTTTGTATGAATAGCATGTATTAATTTTTAGAGATATATTGTGTAGTTCATATTGGGCATTTATATTGATAAGTAGGCTCAATAGCACGATGATATGTTTTAATTACCGCGAGTATGGTGATATGTATTTGAGCATGTTAAGTTGCTTATGTGGGTCAGAAGGAGCACGTGGTCACCGTGCCATTTTGTGGAGCCGATATAGGCATTAAGGTCGCACGATTGAAGAGAAGAATCGTGGGTCTTACCCTTTCGCGTGGACTTATTGGCGAGGAGTCGCGGATTGGGAATATGGACGGGCACGTGAGTCTCCGGCGACTAGTATGAAATGTAGAGATGTGAATGCGGACATGTTTATCATTCATGTACATATGTTGTTTTATTCACTAAGCTTTAGCTTAAACAAATCGAAATATGTGTGGTTATTCAAATAACCATTGCAGGTGTAAATGCTGGCGAGGAATCGCAGAAGTGAGTACGAGAGTTGGGAGTTCGCTTGGGAGGCAACTTAAATGTTAATCTTGTAGTTTTGGGATAATAGAAATATTGTAATAAGAATTGGGTTGTTTTAAACCATGTTTAAATTGGTATGTTAGAATGGATTTTAAACCGTTGTAATGGTTAGTACCATGTTGTAATTTTGTTTGGTAATGCTTTAATACAGCTAGAATTACTTTAGACTGAGTTTGGATTGAATGGTTGATCTTTGGTGGAAGTTAGAAAGCTTTTAAACTTGAATTTCTGCAGATTGGGCTGCTGCCAGGGGAGCAGTCGACTGAGCAGTCGACTGAACCCCTGAGTCTGTTAGCTACTGCTTCTTATTTTAGCAAAGCAGTCGACTGGACCCCTCCAGCAGTCGACTGGACCCTGCCCTCAGTCGACTGGACCCCCAGTCTCAGTCGACTGGAATCGACATTAAATCCCTGCCCACTCCCGTCGACTAAGCAGTCGACTGAACAGTCGACTGAGCAGTCGACTGAACCTCTGGTTTTAAAATGTGTTTTGTTTTCCGCTGCGTGTGTTCTTCAAACCTAATTTTGGGAACGTTAATGAATTGATTTAGCCTCGGTGGCGTGCCACGGACTCCGGTTCCGCTATTGTGGGACCGGGCTGTGACAATTTCTGATCGCGAAACAAATATTTTTTATCAGGAATAATCATTTTCTACCCAAAACTATTATGGGAATAATTATTTTCTACCCAAAACTATTATATTGTAGGTACACTCAAACCATTAGGGTGTACTGAAGAATTTTCTTGTTTATAAAAATAAAAATGTATATATAAAATAAAATAAAATAAAAGTTTAGTGAAAGTATTATAAATAGTTTTTTTTCTTAGGTTCAACCCCTTTTTGTTTTAGTAAAAAGGTCCCTTAACAGAAAATTTTACAAAAACTAGTTATTTAAAATTTTGTAACATAAGAATTTAATTTGATTAAGTTTCACCAATGAGAGACTTTTGACCAAAATTTAAAACAGTTTATCCTTTAAAATTAAATTTTCCGAAGTGAGATTTTTTACCAAATTTTCATTTCCCAATTTTGTTTCTTTGTCCATCTTGGTTTTATTCATGGCTTTTGCAATTTTGGGTATCTCTTAAATGGGGGATTCATTTGCTTGCCCCTATTGTTCATCAATCAGAATGAGTAGCTATTAATAGGCTTTGTTGTTGGCCATTGTGGGGTTTGAGTTGGGTTAGCGTGTGTGTGTGTGTGTCCTATCATAATCTAGGTAAGTATAAAAAAAAAATTGCTGAAAAATATTAACCAATCTCCATATTTAAAGTTTGCACTTACAAATGGATAAAAAAAATTTGTCAAATATCTAAAATTGAGAGTATAAAAAGAGTATAAAAATAAATTTATAACCATTTCCCTTTGTATAAAAATCTACATACAATCCTCGCCTATTACTCTGTGGTTCGGATTCATCGTTAATTTTCAATGGAATTATCAACACCATTTTATCGAAGTAAGATTGAGGATTAACTCTAGACACATGCACCGATCCCATAAATATATATACCAAATAAATTAGAGATACAAATAGGAATTAGGATTCGAATTCACGGCCATCTCTGAACATGATTTTGAGATCCGTCCTTCTTACTTATCGATAGCTTAGAATTTCAATCCCTTACATATCTAAGAGCAATTCCAAGGGTAGTCATCAAATTTGAGTATCCAAAATACTATTTGGTTACTTAAATAGTGTTTTACATACCAAATAAGTCTCATGCACTTCAACCATAATAACCAAAACTAGTAGCTATTTTATTGTTTAATATATTTTGATGTATCTCAACCATAAATACACTAAAAATATTATTCTATTCACAAACCAATGGTTAAGATCATCCTACCAAATATGCATCCCCTCACTTTTTCTCTCTAAATACTATAAGTTTGAAGACCCAAACCATGAGTTTACATAATAAATCCCCTTTTAGATCTCTTATTAAAGTGCATTTTTTGGGATAAAATGATCTATTTTAACATCTTTTAAATTTGAATACTCATTTACATGCTATTGGAGTTGCTCTAAGTAGATAAGCCAAAAACCCTGGACCTTTTCATAATTAAATTGAGAGCCTGCTTGAAATAATCCGCAAGTTGGGGGGCAGTCAATCAGTCATTGATGGGTTTGAATGTGAAAAAGTAAAAAAGAATAAATTTTGGGGATCGATGCCGCACTGATCCACATGGATGTTTAATGATGGTGGTGATGATGCCATGCAACGTAAATGTGGCGATATTTGTTATGCCGATCTGTCAATTTAATTAATGAGCATTTTTATTCATTCAAATTTGTTTACTCGGGTCTCTTGACATTTGTTTTATTTTAGGACAAAATTTTACAATTTTTTGTGCACAAATTGTAAAAGTGTGTCTATATCTTTCTTGTGTTATTTTGTGATGTGTAAATTTTACACATTTTTGTGAGTTGTGTACAAAAAGTTGTGTGTAAAGTATTATCCCTCATTTAATTCTAATTTAATTTAGTCATGTACTATCAATATAATTACTGAAATGGGGCACATGTCACCTAATAAAACTTAAAATAAACAATGAGTGAACGAATTTAGGTGAACAAAAATACTCTCTTTAATTTAATTGTCCTTATGATCCCTAAACCTCTCTCGCATTGTTTCATTTCTCTAATCATTTATTTCCGTCTGATGTGAGGATTGACACCATCAATCCATCTCAACTCAAACGTCCAATTTGCTGTCAAATGAGCAGGTGTGGATCCATAAAGATCCAAAACTTGCATTTGGGGCCGGCTGTTTTTTTTTTTTTTTTTAATTGGTAACTGTGGGTGTTTGGATCAGTTTGCGCGCACCTCGATTAATTTTATGAGGCCATGGCGTCCGGGTGAATCAGAAGAACATCTCCAAAGGGTTGCAACTAAGGGTGTGTATACGAATCGAGGCAAGTATGTTCACGAGTTCCATCGAGTTGAATTTTCAAGTATTCATAAGTTTTTAATGAACTTCTTCGCGTGTACTTTTAAATTATATAATTTAATAATTAAATAATTATTTATTAAGTTTATTTATGATATATATATATATAAATAACTATACAACTTCTCTATCAAATTTATTAACGAGGTTTTTTATGAGCCTTAATTGATCGTGTTTACGAGCTCAAATAAGCGAGCCGAGCTAGCGTTTATCGAGCCAAACTTCGAGCCCTTATTCAGCAGTTCAGCTCGTTTACATCCCTAACTGCAATGGTGCTTTAATTTGGTGATGCGGTACATATGCCACATTGGCCACCACCTATGATATTATTATATTATAATAGCACTACCATAGGCACCATATTGGAGTGGTGTTTGTAGGGGATGATGTTGCATTTGGGGCCGGCTGTGTTACTAAGAAGAACATCTCCAAAAGGTTGCAACTAAGGGTGTGTATACAAATCGAGGCAAGTATGTTCACGAGTTTAACCGAGTTGAATTTTTAAGTGTTCATAAGTTTTTAATGAACTTGTTCGCGTGTACTTTTAAATTATATAATTTAATAATAAAGTGATTATTTAATAAGTTTATTTACGATATATATATAATATTTTCTCTAAAATCATATAATTTTATAATATATATAAATAACTATACAGGCTCTCTATCAAATTTATTAACAAGGTTTTTCACGAGTCTTAATTGATCGTGTTCACGAACTCAAATGAGCGAGCTGAGCTAGCCTTTATCGAGCCAAGCTTCGAGCCCTTATTCAGCAGCTAAGCTCGTTTACACTCCTAACTGCAATAGTGATTTAATTTGGTGATGTGGTACATATGCCAAATTTGGCACCACCTATGATATTATTATATTATAATAGCACTACCATAAGCACCATATTGAAGTGGTGTTTGTAGGGGATGATGTTATAATTTTGCATTGCTATCTTGTAATTTAGTATTTCTTTTAAAACTTATCATTGGATCTCATGTGCAAAAATATAGGATTTGTCATTATAGTAATGCATGCCAAAATGGTTGTATATAGGTTTTTTTTTTTTTTAGAAGAATTTGTATATAGGTTTGATATCTCTAAAATAGCTCTTACTATTGGAAATACTCTTAAACTACCTAACACTACCACATGAGGATTTGGAGTAGTGGCTCCAATGCTATTGTTTTTTTTCCCTCTTTCATTAGGGGTGTCCTTTGAACCGGGGGTGTCATTTAAACCGACACACCGACCGAATCCAACAATTTAATCGATTTTCAAAATATTATGCCAATATAAAACTCAAAATGAACCGAATCCGATCGACTTTAAACAAATCTGATAGGTTTACACCCAATCAGGCAAACCAAAGACTTCGGGTATTAGGATTTGGTTCTTGGTTTATTAGAAACAAATTTAAAAAAAAAAAAAAAAAAAAAAAAAGAACCTTTTTAGGAAGCACCCAAGTAAACTTTTAGGAATCAATTTCGTAGTATAGGCCAGAGGGACTTTAAACCCATATTGGTAATCAAGATGCATTGGTTTGTGGGTTTGGATTCAACTTGGGCTACATCTTTTGTAGTTATGTGAAAATTATAAATTTCACATAATGGTTGAGGGACCTTATACTAAGACCAAAAAACAGGTTAGAGGCTTGGAAGCTACTTAATCCTTAAGGGTGGATCGCTAATCACCTTTCTGTACCGAGACAAGATATTTGAGGGGGTAAAAACTACTCTTAAGGACTATGTCTTTGTACATGATCTCTTTATAGTTGCTTAAGTTTTACTATTTACCCAAAAATTTCTACATATATAGCAATGGGCCCAATTGATTTCATTGGATTATATTGAGGTGGTTCCACTATTGGTGAAGGTCGTTCCATTATCATGTGAGTTGAGAACCACATTTGGGATACAAAACTTGAGAAGCATATATAGAATTAGTTAATGGTTAGTGGGGCATTCAGTCCCTTCTTTTTATTTTGTTAAATAAATAACCAATTTCTAACTTGTTTGGTGTTCATGTAGATAGAAAATACGGAGTAACTTGTTTGGTGTTCATGTAGATGTTTCTATGGTTATATGACAATCCGTACCCGACGTAATTAAAAATAATACAAAAATTAAATCTTATCAAACCAAGTAATTCTGATTTTCATAAAAATTAGATAAAAATGAGACTGGCATGGATCTAAATCTAATAGTGATTTTAGCATTACTAAACTAATTAAAAATCCTGTTAGTTTGACTAAGAATTCGATGTAATCGTTTAAGTGATCTTAATTTGCATTGACACTTAGAGTCCGTTTGATAAAACTAAAACTAAGTGCTGAATTTTAAGTACTTAAAATTATAATCGATAGTGATTCTTTTCAGTTAAAAAAATTCACTTAAAATTTTCAATGAGTTTCTTACTGCATTTTCAATTAAGTGGTATATTATCAAACGCATTAAAAAATAGTAAGTGCTAAAAGTTTTCATTTTCAGCACTTAATTGGGTTATCAAACACACTCTCAGTAGGCATGGAAAAATAATATGGTGGGTCGAGCTTTGGAACGGATGACCCTAAGCCCTCCCAAAGGCCCCTTCCGATTTTTAGACAATTTAATTTTTATTAAAAAAAAAAACTATTTAATTGAAATTAAAGTTAATTTAATAGTAACCTTTTTATGTGTTAGTGTTAGTTTTTAATTGAATAAAGTCATGATTTGGAAAGTAATTTAAAACAAAAGTATTTCCCATATGCTTTCCTTTCTTTTTCCTCACTATACGACATAATTTGCATGTAAATGTCAGATTCTTTACCACGTAGTTGTTATAATCACCTATTAGAGTCCCAAGAATACCCATAGTATCCATATCTATTATCAAATTAGATTAGGATTTGGTTTGGCCTTATTTGTGTTCTTAGAATTCACCCACTGTGACCCAGCAAGAATTAAAAGTCAAAGGTTTAATATTTTATTTTTGGTTCAGTATTTCAATTTATTTATGTTTCATTAGCTTAATTGTCTTTGTTATTTTGCAGATTCCACGAATTCAATCCCAACTCATGTCAAGTGAAGAAAAATTGAATTAATTTTAGTTTTCACTCTTACCTTGGTGTTATGACCTTAATCTTAAATTAAACGGTGATTGTGTACATCTATTTAATTTATTTTTAAAATTTATTTAAAAGACAATTTCAATTCCAAAAATGGTAGGCTAAAATTTTAATTGGTGATATGCAATAAAAACTCAGAAATCACAACTTCTGTGCACTAATCTTAAATGGGAAAATTTATCTAGATGGGTTGTTTTTCCATTGATGACCAAAAATATTTATAGTTTATAACTATTTAATATATTTATAGACTATGGCTATATTGGACTTCAAAAGATTACGTATTTGAAATAAGAATTTAATGATGTGAATTGTCAAACTATGCATTTTGTCATAAAAAAACACCAAGCATACAATAAAGTTTATATTTCAAGCATGTGTGTATATATATCCATTAATGGACAGACAATTGTGTATTGGCATAGTGGTGGGGACTGGGCACCGAATAACCCACGTCCGTGGCGAGTCACAATTCGAACATGGCTACTGCCCAATTGTGTCTTTATTTTTCTTTAAACTAAACGACACCGTTTCATATCAAACCTGACACACTTGATATGACTTCAACTGGTATAAGTTTATTTTCAAATAAAGAATCACTCTGTTTAAAAATGTCAAACCCTTTCAAAAACACAAAAGTTGTGCGACTTAGGGTTGATTTGCATATTCCCAATCCCTTTAAATTATTTCTCTCAAGTTAATTAATATTTCCTGTTTTTAGATAACTTAGATTAAATATTTATATTATTTTCATCTTTTGCTATAATAAAATCCAAAAAAAAGTCCATTTCATGCGAATCTAGCTTTTATTTCTTTTTCTTCCTTTCTTACTAACATCTTTGTTAGTTTATTTTGTACTATTAAAATCTTTACCGTAAACTACTAAAAAAATAGCCTTTAATTAATTTTCCTCCAAAAATATAAGGACTACTCCAGTAGTTTAGGAAAAGCCCCAAAAATCCATCATCTTTTATTTTCTTTTTAGGGACAAAATAGTTACTTCCTATCTTTATAAATCTTTTTATCGTTCCCTGTGGATTCGACCTAGTCTTACCAGAACTTTATTACTTGTACGATCACATGCACTTGGGTGTTAATAAGAAAACGCGTTAGTAGGACATCGTCAATACGCTTATTTTTAGTTCTGGTAAAAAAAAAAGATGGATCATGATATTGAGGAAATTTAGCGTGTTAAACGTGCATCCTGTTAGGAAACTGCGTTCCCAGAATTCGTTGACAGCACGTATAAGTTGGTACTGCAAAAAATTATGTGAAAACTACAATAACCCTACAAGGGCGGAACTAGGGTTACCTTAAACTGCTAAAACGGATTGCTGTAGTAGACGAATCGAGAACACGGGCTCGATAACAGCTCACGATCTTCTACCGTATTCCTTTGCTGCCAGAATATCGAACTGAGTGTGGGCTCTTTCGAAATCCTTTCTGTTTTCTGCTCTCCCTCTTTTTTTGCTCTCTTTTCTATTTCGAGTTATAATTCTCTATATAGAAAAACGCTCACTGAGAAGAGAGCCAAAGCAGCATATATATAGGCTACGATAGGGACCATAAGAAGTCAATAAGGAATAGGCTTCCTTATGGAATTAGGAAACCCTAATTCGAACTGAATCAGATTCCTATTTCCATAAATTATAATTCATACCACTAAAGAATTATAATTGCACTCCTACCCTTATCTCAAAAATATATTTCGAGCTCCATGTTATTAAATGCTTATTATCTCCCCATGTTAAGATTACAGATATCCATTAATTAAATATAATTACTGACAATCATATTTAATTAATTTCTTAAAATTCCTTGAGATCCTCTACTTAACTTATCTGATATGTCGGATACAAAATCCATCTGCAAGGTTTGACATAATCAAAACTTATAAGCTTTCTCAAGGGGATATCATCAATCCCAAAATTGAGACATGGATTCCATCATTAATTAATATCCACCACACAATTAACATTGCCACCCAATCCAATGAGATATTGACCCATTTAAGGATCTCACCCTTTTAGGGATCAAAGTATAAATATCAAATGTACGTGTCTTCAAATTAACTTAGGATTTAGAGCATAAGCACTCATAATAGTCATGAGGTATTAATTATCTTATAAGTCAGTATAAAGATAATTACCCCAAGTCAGTCCCATTTAATACACAAAGTGTACCAGCATAGTGAGTTGAAACTATACCGTTTTCCGTAGTCAAGACAAACCTACTACAACACCATGCTGCAGTCCTACCGATGGTGTGTCCAATCCCATCTAAGACTGTAAACCAAAATCTTACATTCTATAATATCTGATGGCCTGATCTTCCGTGTGTAAGCCGAACTCTACACACCAAACCACCTACTATATAGAATGAAAGACACACATGCATAATATTAAAATATAATACAAACATTGCCCACACAGATTCTCAAAAAAAAAATTGATTAACTGATTTTATTAAATGAATAATAAATCAACTACATAAAGCATGGCTTTTAGTATATATCCCTAACACATCCATCATCCATCTTATGGAATAGGAGGAAGTACCATCCTGGATCTGGTATTTGGATAAGCTGCAGGCTCTGATCGTCTTTTCTGGCCCTGGTTGACTAGATTTTTGTATTTGCTCTGCTTATTTTTTTTCCAGGCTTGATCAGGTTTGTTATGCTTGTTTTCTTGAGACATCTTTATCCCTTTGTCAGGTTGATTTTTATTCAAGGTCACCTGAAATCCACCGGGTCACTGAACCACTCTACCCCACTTGTTTTCTTCCTTGGACTTTCTTTCTTCATTCTCACCATCACGATTTTCATTTCGAAGTAGTATTGCCAAACACTCTGCGCAACTGAGATAGAGAACTAGTTGTTCAGTTGCTTCTGCCAATTCATGCAATGACCATCTTGACATCGCATACGAATCATAGGGATTGGCGGTGTGGTACTCTGGTCTCAAATGGTGGTGCATCTGGATTCAAACCCTTAGGCTTGGAAACCACACTCTTCATCTTTTGGTTCTTGGAGGATGAAGCCTGCACATATGATTTTGATTTGGCTGGCTTTGTCATATTGGTAAAATCTGCTGAGACCATATTGACATATGCCTCAGCCACGAAAGGTTTCTTGTCAACCTGTTGAGCAGGCTTATCAATAGGAAATTTTACAGTTCCACTTTTGATCCATTTTTTAATGGACTCGCGAAATGTTGTACAATTAATCGTACTGTGGGTCCATTTATCATGCCATTTGCAATAGGTTTTACTCTTGCTTTCTTCAATTGATGGCAGGGTATGTGTCAATTTAATTTCCTTTTCTTTAACCAACCAACCAAAGATCAAATCACCTCTAGTAATATCGAAGTCATACTTCTAACCAGGCTTATCGATACGGTTAGCATGGTTCTTTCCTTGAACTTGGGGAGGTTTACGCAAAACATCACATATAAATGGTTTTTGTGCCGTTATTTCGGGTAGCACATTCATATTCGTTTTCATTATCTTCATCAGCCTGGTCCTGATCCTCAATTTTGACCAGATGTGCAGGCTGATGATGGCCATGTAATACACCCCCCTTGTACTGTTTTTCTTTTGATTTTTTTCATCCACTACTTTTCCATATCTTGCCATAGCATCAACCACGTGGCACAAATCTGTGAATTGTTGGCCTATAAACTACATTCTAAGTGTGGATTTTAAGTTGTCTACGATTAAACGTACATATTCTTCTTCTGACAACCTAGCCTTACACCTATTCCGGGTAGACTTAAACCTGGCAATGTATGTTTCCACATTTTCTCCTGAATTTTGTTTTAAGTCTAGCTAAATCAGCAATAGTCACATCAGGATCAGTCTGATAAAACTGACTATGAACGATTCTTTCCATATCTTGCCAAGTTTGGACTGAACCTATGGGAAGGTTCACGTACCAAGTGAAGGTGGGTCTAGTGAGTGAATTGGAAAGTAATCTCAATTTCAACATATCATTGTGAGATACTTCTCCATATTGTGCAATGAAGTGTGTAACATGTTCTAGTGTAGTCTGCCTATCCCCACCAGAGAACAAAGTAAATTCGGGTATCCTAAAATACCTTAGGAATTCGAACATCCTATCTATGAAGTCCGGGTATGGCTTTTGATATTGAGGACGGATAGGGGCCCTAAATACTTCCCCAAACTGTTCCCTCAGTTGGCCATTGACTTGTTCCCAGACCTGGCCCTGGACTTGTTCTCTGATGGCCTCTACCATTTTGTCCCTATTCATTCATACAGGAATATGATCATGATAATCAGGCGGATAAGAAATCCTTACCTCGTTACCGGCAGGCTGATGACCTGGTAGTCCTACTGTAGGCATTTGCAATGGTCCTTCATTCGACACCAAAGGTTATTGCCTTTGGACTCCTGGATGATGGTGCCCCCCCCCCCCCCCCCGTTTGTGCTGCTGGCTAATAGTGCCCCCCAGTCTATGCTGCTAGCTGATAGAGGGGCCCCCAGCCTAGTACATCTGTGATTAAGGTAGGTTTGTCAAGTGAATGCCTGACTGAGCTGCCTGCCTTGCATTTAGGATTATCGCTTTTGTAGATGGCCCCTAATGTGGTAATGTAGACATTTGAGGCTGAGTGCCTTCATGATATCCATCCTGATGGACTGGAACCATTATCTGTCCAACTTGGAAGTTGGCATGGGATCCCATATTGGGTCCAGTTAGCCCACGCTGACTCTCAAGAAACCCTGCACTCTGACCAATCTGGTTCATGAATGGATGGTTACTGGAACTTGACACATGATCAAACATACCAGTACTAGGGTGGTTAAGGATGCCAGGAACTATGGGACAGTTGAGGAGCTTGACATTCCCATAACTCAATTGTGGAGCCTAATTGAAGGGGACCTGTATGGGCTCCTTTAGGGTGCTAGTCTTCATGGATGATATTGGGCCCAACTTCTCGGTCATGTATGACATCTGACGGTCAATACTCTTAGTAATCTAGTCTCCCAACTTTTGCATCATATCCGTGAATGCTTTCACAATCGTGGATGTTTACTGTAAGTTGGCTTGGAACCAATCATGTAGCGCGCTATCCAGATTGAAACGCATTGCCACTGCGTAATCCTTTAGAATATGTTGATCTGGGCCAATAACAGAAGTCTTGACCTCTTCTGGCTGCAGTTGAAGTGATTCATGGCTACTAGTATGAGACTGATCACTAGTGTTCCCATGAGTTCCTTCTTCTATGTTATCTTCCACCGTTGGTACATCCATCTCTGTTTGCACAGCTATCCCCTTATCTTTTGCCAAATTCTTCTTCAGCGGTATGGTAAATTACCAGATTTCTCCAAATGGGTTCTACTTGCTTTAACCAAAGATTAAAGACTTTGATCGTGAGAAACACCGAAAATGATCAAAGATGTAACAGAAAGGAATTTCTATTAAATCTTCTTACAAACCAAGGTTTAATTAGAAGTGAGGATCTATCTTCTTACTGGAATCTAACTATTACTCTACTCCTAACAGGTAAACAGATTGAAATTGACAAAGGAAAAAAAGGAAGGAAAAGAGCAGTGCAAAATACAGGTAAAATGCTAAGTGTTTTGTTTTGATCACAGTGATAACCGCTACCCAACAGTTTGAGAAATCGCCCACTATATCCATGATTTGGGCATAATGGGTCTTCGTTTGAAACTACATCACTCACGATTTTCACCTTGCACATGTCATTGCCCTGTGTGGGAAAATTGCCAATAATCGTTCCACCATCGACGTGGCAGACCCATTGGGTTATGGGGTTCGTTACATCGTATCAGCGTACCTTTCCCATCAGTCTACTTTCACATCCTTTCCGCGTGTAAAACGCAACTAGATTTGGTGGGGCCATTTACATTTTATTTTATGGTGCAAACACTTTTAGCGACAAATTTTTTTATCACTATAAGGACTTATTGAACTTATTTGACACCTTATAAAACTACAAGGACTAAAGTGACTTTCTAAATTACAGGGACTAAATTGACACAGAGGACAAACTACAAGGGTGTAAAGTGTATTTAACTCTCTAGAATATGATGTTTAAGTAATTAATAATGCATAAAATATTACTGACAATCGCCTTTTATGTATTATAAATCAATATAAATCTTATTTATTCAATATATTTTTAAATTAATATTTACTTAATTAAATTTTATTTTTAATTAATAATATGTATTAACAAAATATACTAAACCTGTAATCAATCCTAAATCAAGGGCGTATCAAGGCCTGGATTATAGCCCAGGTCAAAATTTTGAAATGTTCTTTTACTTTGTCTTTCTAGCCCAGCCCACCAGCCATAAGTACCTTTAGGCTTTAGCCCAGTCTAAAAGCCATGAAACCTCCCTTAGGCCTTAGCCCAGTCCAAAGCTCATGTATCGGAGCACAGAAGCTCTAATTTTTCTCTTAAGCTCTTTTCTCTCTCTCGATCAAAAGTACTTCTGATCCCTAACATCTCAATAATTCTCAAAGCTCACGTATAGAGGCCCTAATTTTCTTTCTTTAGTTTCAGATTATGAAGGTATTCCTAATTCCTAATTGATGACATGATATTGTTTAATCTTTTTTTGGATTTAGACATTGATTGTCAATTGTCTTGGTTGGTTTTCTAATTTTGGAGTGTTCTTTTAGACTAACTGATTTATAAATAAGAATGTTATTTGTTTTAAAATTTTGAAAAAGATAAATAATCTCTCTTTTTTTACTGTCCTAGGTTCTAATTGACATGTTAATTTAAAAAAAAAAATCTCGATATAGAGAAAATGAACAGAGGAACTAAAATGAAATCAATTCTCTCAATAAATATATATATATATATATATATATAAATAGACCCTAAAAAAATAACATCGGGACCTTTGCCCCCGAACGCGTCCCCGCATAGCTTCGCCAATGTGTGCACGCCCCTCTCTAGACCACTCCACTGAGAGACCTTGGAGACGCCTATGACTATTATAATAGCAATATAGCACAGGCGCAATTATTTTTTGGACATTCAAAATGACTTTTACATATATCTAACAAAACACTTATATAATCTATTTTGTCACCGTATCTACTTTTACAAAACATTATCCAAACACCACAAAGCTCATAATCTATTCCCACCAAAATTTATTTTAAAAAGACAATCACAAAACTATCGCAATCGCAAAATTTAAGTTGTCCCAAACTGGATCTATATCAAGTTAAATTGGCAATCTGATTGCAATAGTCAAAAGTCTAAATCACAAAACATTATAGTAAAACAAGAAAAAGAAAAAACAAATCAATAAAAAGAAGTGGCATACAATATATTCATCATATATATAAATATAAATAGAGAAATGCTACACACACATTCTAAACCACACCCTTGCTTTAAATACATGTATCATGTGCTGTGTAAGTGGTGCACAGAAAAGTGTGAAAAATCAAACAGCACAAGGTACGTGCATTTAAAGCAAGGGGTGTGGTTTGGGGTGTGGTTTGAAATGTGTGTGTAGCATTTCTCATATAAATATGGAGTATATCATATAATTTGGAATCAGATGTCTGTGATGATGCGACAGTTCTATGATTTTTTTTTTACCTTTTTTTATGTATATTATTCTTATGTTTTCCAATTTTCTCTATCTCTAGAATTTATAAAATATACATGTCGAATCTTTCTCTTTTTTCTTTTTTCTCTCTTTCCTTTTATATATGAAGTAATATAAAGAGAAAGGGAAGAATATCAATTTTTTTTCTTAACACCAATAATTACATTATAACCATTATAATTTTCTAATCAAAATTATTTCACAAGAGTATTGAAATGTCTCTCAAAATTTTAAAAAAATAACTCCATTCAACCTCCACTTGCACTCACAAAGTGCGTGACACTCCTCTAATCTCTTTTTAAACCATATAAATTCTTATCAATATATAATCTGTATAAATATATACATATATCTCCAAATATACACACATACATAATACAAAATAAACTAATTAATTAAAATAATATAACTACATTATATATAAAATAACAATACCGTTAACAAATTTACATACATAAAATTTGATTAGCAAAAATATATTACATGAAATTTAGAAACATTTTTCCGTGCATCGCAGGTATTAATTCTAATTATTACTAGTATACACAAACCCAAATGATGAAGAAAAAAAAAACAAATGAAGGCACCCTGTATCTAAAGATCCCCTGTTTTCAACCCCAAGCTTCTTCTCTCCTAGTACCATTGATTGCAAATACAATCTCAAGATCAGGCGGCTGAAAATACCCATTCTTCGGCGGGCCATGATGTTTTAAATGAACTGGTCTTTTCTTCGGAGCCGGCGGACAAGCTAAGGTCGCCGGAATCTGACAACCGCCGTGTGTCGGTGTCCTGCACCCATCTTCCACCGCTGCATAACCACCTTCAACCTCCATTCCCTCAGCCCTCTACAAAGATACAAATTATAGTACTAATGAGATTTGTGGCTAGTAGTAGTATAGATATAGTGTGATTACAAATGTGTGTATATATATATTTATATATGTGTGTGTGATATTCGTTGGATATATATACAACTATTTTGTGGTGGGGTTGTCAATTTCGTGGCTTGTTCCGGAAGCAGCTATTTGACATTTTGACTTATCTCATCGTGCGGTGGAAGCAATTAAAGGCATGTTTAATTGAGAAGTTATTCAGTGAACTCGTCACGCCATGTCATTATACGTGGTGTGATTATTTAATTTCAATCACCCATTAATTTCCTCCTTTTAGAGAGATCATGCCAACGTGTTAGTGGAATTTCAAAATTTAAATTTAATAAACACTTGTCGTGATTTCCCAGGATGGAGGGGACAAATGAATTATTAGAGGATTAAATGGTCACAACACGTCATTATGCTGAAGTGGCGTAACGAGATCACTGAATAATTTCTCTGTTTGATGTCGTGGATCATACGTGTCATTAATGTGTTCTCCTTTTGCTTAGGTGGAATGGCACGTAGCCTATTCTTCAATTCAATTTGTTCTTGAGAAATAATTGTGTGGTGCTGCACAACCAGCTCGGTCAGTTAATGTGAAAGTTTTAGACCATATAGATGAAACATGTAAGATGGACAAGAACGATGATGACGTCAGCTCTGCATCATAGATGTTTGTACTGTGTTTCTTGACTCTTGTGAGCAGAGTAAACCTGATCAGAGTTTTGGTCCATTTCACTTCTTTTATGTGGTCTGGACAACAAATTTAGCCAGTTTATATAATGATTCGGATCACACAAAGATGAAATATATTGCATAACACAAAGCATAATAGAGTTTTAAATGTTTTGTACTCTGTTGTTTGAATTTGTCACACTTTTCATGCATCACTTACAAAGCACAAGGTACAAGTATTTAAAATCTTGTTGTGCATTGCGTTGTGCAATGTGTTATGTCTGTAGTATTACTCTAAGTAGTTTCAAAAAAAAAAAAAATTAATCAGATCAGTTCTGTTGCACAAATATCTCTATTATTTGAGAAATTATTCAATAAGAGCGTCACACCATGCATCACAATGGCATAATATGATGCCCCAATAACATAATTTCTTGTCGTATCCTCACTACTTATCATGTACTCGATAATTTTGGAGTAAGGGTGGCAAATGTCATGATCCTATAGTGTGACGGTTTCATTTGAATAATGCCTTAGAGTGCGAGATGGAGAAGTTATTCAGTGAGTCCGTCACGTCACGTTAATATGTTGATGTGATATGACCATTTAATTTCAATCACTCATTTACCCTCTCATTCTAAGAAGATCATGGCAAGTAGTTTGAGAAATTTTAAATTTTAAATATAATAACCCTTTGTGATGATTTTTTAAAAAGAAGAGAACAAGTAAGTAGTTAAAATTAAATGATCATATAACGCAAATATGGCATACCGGCTCACTAAATAACTTTGGCAATTGACTTCTCCAATCGTGTGTGGAGAATGAATTTGAGACTTTTATGGCGTGGATCGTACGTGTCACTCTAAAGTTCTTTTTTTTGCTTAGGTGGAATGACACGTGGCCTACTATCCATCCCTATCTTTAAAAAGTACATTTGAAAGTTGGGGTTGTGATGAGACTGTGATATGGGCGGGAAACTTCTGGGTAACAAGTTGGTATCAATCATGAAAAATTTCGGCTTTATTCGATGCTTTTATTCTCTCTGGTGGACCCCATGGGAGATGGCAAGTGGGGTCCAATTGGATTGATATGAAATTATGAATGGTAGAAGGTAGGAACACGTTTACGTTCGTCGTTTTCGTATGCGACGTCATTCGCCAACTTTCCAACCCCACGTGTTGTTCAGATGTAACTTCAAAAATTAAGACTTTAGGACCAGCTGTACGTAGTGGTCACTAGTAACTACTAATGACTTGCTAGTGTGGTTAACTCATCCATTAGTTTAAGAGAAAATATTGATTATAAGGATTATTTACTGATTTAGTATAATAATTAAATTCGAACCTTTTATTTATTCATCTATATCATTTACTTTTAGAGAAAATCTTATTTATATAAGTACAAATTTTATATATGTGAATATATTATTCTGTTGATGCGGCATCCCCATTGTATTGAATATTCACTTTTAAATTAGGTTTCAAATACATAACTCCACTTTTTTTTTAATATAATAAATTAATAATACTCCCTCCCTCCCGTTATATGTGTCCACATTTAAAAGTCAAATTTTTTAAAGAGTAATGCTAGGCACACTTTGAAATTCACACTGAATTTGACACTCAGCTATAAATGCATGTACTCTGTGTTGTATAAGTGGTGCACAGAAAAGCATGAAAAATTCACATAGTACAAGGAACATGTAATTAAAGCATAAGATGTCAAATTCAGTGTGGATTTCAAAGTGTGCCTAGCATTACTCTTTTTTAAGAGAACACAATAATTATATTCACATATATAAAAGTTGTGGCATTATTTCAAATTGAGTAATGTTATGTTTCCCAAATTTCTATCCTAAAAGTGCTTCTTAAATGATGTAGCAGTGGGGTCATGTCTAATACAATGAGACCAATTAAATTTTGATTGGATGTTGTTTACCTGGCCTTATTGCCATATCATTTGGGAAGCACTTTTGGGATAGAAATTTGGGATGCATAGCGTTACTTTTTCAAATTTAATTAATGCTATGCTTCTTAAATTGCTATCCCAAAAGTGTTTTTTAAAACGATGTGACAGTAGGGCCAAGTCCTATACAATGGGACCAATTGCTCTTCAAATTTACCCTTTCTTGTTTGAGTAATGCTATGCTTCCCAAATCCTACTCCCAAAAACCAATCTCAAATATGTGGCAGTAAGCCACCTGGATTTGGATTTGGATTTGGATTTGGATTTGATGCGAGCAATAATGATGGAACTAGGCCACCACTTCAACATCATCCAATCAAAATTTAGGGGGTCCTCTACCACATCATTTGGGATTTGTGATTAGTATTTGTGAATCATAGCATTACCATTCTAGGAGTGGTTACCATGCCCACAGGGTTTCGTCCGCATGTGCGAACACATTTTGACCACTGGATGGTTTTGTACAAAGGCCTTGGATGGAAGACAACACATTGCTCACCTTTTGAAAACTATGGCATTAAATACTCATTTAATGCCACAGATGACTGGTGCATCCGATTATATATTATGTTGTAATAAAACTTGTTGAGTAATATTTGGGACACAATCTTCATACAATTTTCATACAACTTCTCCAAAAGATGTGTCTATCTCTCTCCTGTGATGTCACTGGACCCCACAGTGACACAGGAAAGAGATAGACACATCTTTTGGGAAGGTTGTATGAAAGTTGTATGAAGGTTGTGCCCCAAGTATTACCCAAACTTGTTTATGAGACAATAACAGTTGTTCCTCTATAATAACAATTATTCCTCTATATGTAGTGCAGAATTTAAGTTGTTTAAGGTTGTACTTGTACCTAGAATAACAAAAGTTGTTCTACACCAGAAAAAGTGTAGAATTTAATGTTATGTTTAAGGAGATTGCATTAACTCTTAATAATTTCCCACCGACCACTAAAATCCTAGGATGAACTCTCCTTCAAATTGTATTCTTTCATTTCTTATCACTTTAACCTTTTTTTTGTTTTTTTAAACCAATCCACGGGTAGCCATTAGAGGTGTAAAATGGGCAGGGTTAGCCCGGCCCGACACAACCCAGCCCGCGAAAAAGGCTAAACCCAACCCAACCTGTAATACCCGTGTCACAGCCCGATCCCACAATAGCGGAACCGGAGCCCGTGGCACGCCACCGAGGCTAAACCAATTCATTAACGTTCCCAAAATTAGGTTTGAAGAACACACGCAGCGGAAAAACAAAACACATTTCCAAAACCAGAGGTTCAGTCGACTGCTCAGTCGACGGAAGAGGGCAGGGATTTAAGAGCAATTCCAGTCGACTGAGACTGGGGGCCCAGTCGACTGATGCGGGGTCCAGTCGACTGCTGCGGGGTCCAGTCGACTGCTTTGCTAAAATAAGATGCAGTAGCTAACAGACTCAGGGGTTCAGTCGACTGCTCAGTCGACTGCTCCCCTGGCAGCAGCCCAAACTGCAGAATTTCAAGTTTAAAAGCTTTCTAACTTTCACCAAAGATCAACCACTCGATTCAAACTCAAACCAAACTTAGTCTAAAGTAATTCTAGCTGTATTAAAACATTACCAAACATAATTACAACATGTTACTAACTATTACAACGGTTTAAAATCCATTCTAACATACCAATTTAAACATGGGTTAAAACAACCAAATTCTTATTACAACATTTCTAGGATCCCAAAACTACAAGATTTACATTCAAGTTGCCTCACAAGCGAACTCCCAACCCACGTACTCACTTCTCCAAATCCTCGCCAGCATTAACACCTGCAATGGTTATTTGAATAACCACACATTTTTCGATTTGTTTAAGCTAATGCTTAGTGAATAAAACAACATATGCACATGAATGATAAACATGTCCGCATTCACATCTCTACATTTCATACTAGTCGCCGGAGACTCACGTGCCCGTCCATACTCCCAATCCGCGACTCCTCGCCAATAAGTCCACGCGAAAGGGTAAGACCCACGATTCTTCTCTTCAATCGTGCGACCTTAATGCCTGCATCGGCTCCACAAAATGGCACGGTGACCACGTGCTCCTTCTGACCCAAATAAGCAACTTAACATGCTCAAATACATAACACCATACTCGCGGTAATTAAAACATATCACCATGCTATTGAGCCTACTTATCAATATAAATGCCCAATATGAACTACACAATATATCTCTAAGAATTAATACATGCTATTCACACAAAACATGAATACATGTCAAGAAATCATTCCAAAACATAGTTGAATCACTCACCTCCAAATAACGCTCCTATAATTCAATCTGAAGAAAACCCGTGCACAAAGAACGTGCAGAAGTCCGTCTAGTACAATCCTATGGATCAGAATTCCATTTATCAACTTTTATGAAAAATTCTAGAAAATAACTTTTCAGAAAACTTAGCCAAACAGGCCCTAATAGGTATCAAAACGAAGCTCTTACCTCGAGGAGCTCAAATATGAAATATGGGAGAAAACAGACTGACAGAAGGTCGTCGTTTGGCGTCGCAAAGCTCTAAGCAACTAAATCTCTCTCTAGCCCCCTTTTGGCCTCCTTTTGGAATTAGGTCAAGAACTTATGAAAAACCTAAAGTCATCTCTATCTATATATAGGCAACATTCTCGGGGAATTACGTTTACCTCCCCACGAGTTTTCCAAACTCCTAATCAGTCTCTGAAACTTTCTATACAGCTAATTCATAGCTTTATAAGTGAAGCTTCAAAATTATAAAAGTTTTCGACTAAGTTTCGTTTGGTCACTAAAACACGAATTTCTACATGACGTTTCCGAAGTTGCTAATTAGCCTACCAAATTAATAGCGTGTTCATTCGTTCTCACCAGGATACTAAATCTAACAACAGAAATATATTCTAAAATAGAAAATAATACAGATATTAAAATACACAGGTAAACATTTATTTTCAGATAAACATTTAAAATGTTCCACAGTGACCGTCTCATACTCGGAGAGACTTCACAAACAATAAATCTTCAATCACAACAGTTTCAAAGGGTTCTCTAATACATACACCCAAATCAACTCGTGAGTCAAAACTCACTCAACCAAGTGTCATAAGACACGCCATATCACATTATCATGCATGACAATATAATACAAATGAAATAACACAGATATGGGTGTTATAACCTGTACCCGGAGAAATGAGATAATATCTGTTTAGCATGCATTAATTAGTGTAATTAATAGCATGTGATAATTTGGGTAAGTTTCAGTTACCCCGATGTGATAAGTGTTCCGAAAAGGGCACAGTTTGACAGATATAAAGTGGGAGCCACGGGAGGTCCGGATTAAATAAATTGTATTGAGTTGTATTTATATGATTACATGAATATTTGTTTAATTACTTTAATATTTTATTGTTAGTTGCAATATTTTATGGTGCCAGTTTGAGTACTCGTGTGAGAGTGAATAAGAACCCGATTCATAACTAGTAGGTTAATTAGCAACTTTTATAAAATATGTAGGACCACGTTTGGGACCCACGCATGACATAGACAAATATCTACTTAGATATTGGGTAGTTAATACAATTGCTTAGGGGATTTCATAATAAACTTTAAAGAAATGTTGGGGGTATAAATATAAATAAACAGAATTTGGCATGAAGCCTAAGAGGTTGACAACTCTAACTATGACTCATCTTCCTCTTCATCACAATCAACAACATAGAGAAGAGATATACAGGAGAAGATACGGCCATTGACGGAAGCTCCGTCGTCTTCGTTGTTTCTTCGCCATCGGTACACCGTTTCGCGAACCGAAGCCGTATTCGGAATCATGGGGGAGAGAGGATCGTCTCTATACCATTCTTTTTCAGTTTCGTTAACGTTTTTCCGCGACCCTCTTTGAGATGACGATACATATATGTAAAATTTACAAGTAGGATTATCATTGGAGTTAGTTAGAGCTAAAATTTACAAGAAATTTGGGGTTCTAGGCTTAAATTGGAGCAATTTATGAGGTGAGTACTCTAATCCTAGGTGTTAAATGATGCTTGTGTGATATTGAGTATGATTATATGCTTAGTTCTTGGATTAATAGATAAAGCATGTGTTAATTTAAGCTTAATATGTCAAATTTTGCGGAAATTGCTATATGATATGTTTGACGTGCTTATGTGCTTAATTGGGTCAATGGATGTCAAGTAATGATCACCATTATTTATCCCATATTAACGGGATGATGTTTTCCTCAAGAAAAAGGGGACGGTGGTGACGACCACAACGATTTGACTACGGTGACGTGAGAGAGTGTGTTTTCGTTATATGCGACGTTGAAGTGAGAAAAGGCCCAAAATCTTGGGTCCGTTGCGATGGTGATTAGTTACTTGACATACCGGCGACTAGTTTTATCATTGTGTTGCTTATATATTGCATATGCACATTTCATACTCCAAAGACACGGTTAAAGTATTCACTAAGCGTAAGCTCAAAACAAAACTATTTTCTGTGTGGTTATTGAATAACCACCGCAGGCACAAATCGTGACGAGGGAAGGAAGTGATCGGAGGTCCGGGTGAAGGGTCATTTTGTTTATATGTTCATAGACTTGTAATTATATTAGTCTTGGTGGAGTTGAGACTCTTGCTTATAATGTTGTAGTTGTAAATAGTTTGTTGGGGAACAAGTTGTATTTGGGTTCAAACTTCTTTTGTAAGTTGTAAAATGTTAAGCACCACCTTCACAATGTTGTAGAATGAGATTTGAAGCTTATTGGTATGTGTGGTGCATTTCCATTGAGTTTCAATTATGTTTTGAGCCTTTGGTTCCATGTTAAGTTATGCATTGATAAGAGAATAGAAGGTTGTTCTTTCAAATGGCTTTCCATGGATTGATGATTAAGTGAAATTGCAAATATTTAGAAATAAAATTTGAAACCTCATGTGATGGATTTTGGTTAAAACAAGTTGTTGAAGGCTTTTAAACTTACCTTGGCAAAAGAAATTTCCATCTTTTTACTACTTGTGTTTGATTAGAGATTTATGTCAAGTTCTTCATTTGATTGAGGTTTGTGTTGTGTTTAAAGTGTTTGTGGAAGCTTAAGTATGTTGTTGATATGTTTATTGAGTGTTTGGATAGTGTATTCAAGAGTTTTGGAAAGTTTGGAAGCAATTATAGAACATGGGGAAAGTTTAAACTGATTAAACAGGGTTTTAGCAGCAGGAAAAACACTTCTGCTGAATCCGGATCGATTCGGGTCTCATGCGGATCGATCTGGGGCATCTAGAGGAGCAGAAAATGGCAATCTGCCAAAACCGGATCGATCCAGTTTGATCCGGTTTTGGGCGGATCGATCCGCTGATCTGGTTTCAGTCCGTCGACTTTTACGGAAACTGACATAACTCTCTCTAGAAAATTTGGATTCACGCACCGTTTTTTGCGTTGAAACCGAGACTCAAAGACCTATCCATTGGTATAAAATTTTCTATACTTTATTAATTACCATTTTTCCCTTGAGTCTATTTTGTCACGATAAAGCCTTTTAGTGACACTTAAGTGTTGTTTTCTAACTATTTTGGTATAGTTTGGGGTGCGTATAGTCTTGTTACACGTGTCCTAATCCACAGGGGCGAGTTGGGGTATGATAATTTTTGGTATCAGAGCAATAGGTTAGAGCCTTTGGGGATGAGAGACGACGAATACGGCGTACAAAATTGAATAAAATGACACATGGTGACACGATCATGCATACATGTTTACTTAACATGCTTTAAATGTTATTTAGTATGCACCGTGATTTATTTAAAAGTAACGTGCATGTATACATCTTGTGGTGGGTACTGGGTACTAGGCAAGGATGTCTGGAGGTGAAACCCCGTCTTCGGCTCGTATAGATAGAATAGAGGTGGTTATGGAAAAATTGGTAAGAGTGGCCGAAACTCAAGTTGTTGAGGAGGGACCGAGTTCGTCAAATCCAGGATAGAGGGTGGAACCGACAACCATTGTCACATTCTACAAGCAAAAGTCAGGGCAGTTCAAAGGAGAATCCGATTCGATGAAGGTCAACCATTGGTTAACCGATATGAAAAGAATTTTTCGTGTTTTGCCATTTTCAGAGGAACAGAAAGTCTTGTTTGCCTTTGATACTTTGTAAGAGGAAGCACAGAATTGGTGGACGTCAATATTAAGGCAAGGAATGCCAACTACCGGAATGGGTTTATGGAAGAATTCTCGAAACAATACATACCTCAGTCTTTCAGTGAATTAAAGTCCCGAGAATTTTCTCATCTCAGTCAAAGTAATATGACTGTTAGAGACTATGCCGCTAAATTCACAAGTTTGGCCAGATTTGTAATGGATTTGCTTCCGAACGAGTTTACTCGGGCATGAAGATTTGAGGAAGGGCTTTGTGATGAAATCAGGTAAAAAGTGGATACACATCGGTTAGCAACATATTCAGAGGTGCTAGACATTGCCTTGATCGCTGAATGAGATGTGCTACCATCAGGCAAGGTCAAACATTCAAGAGGCCGAGAGGTAGTCAATTCTAAGGACAGAGTAATCCTAAAAGACAGAGTTCTGGCAGTTCATCGGGAAGTGGGGGTAACAAACCCAGGTGTCAGACTTATGGCAAATATCACTGGGGAGTATGTAACATGTCTCCTATCATTTGTAATATTTGTCGACGACCGGGGCATGTGGCAAGGGATTGTTCTAATCCTCCAAGATAAAATATTGCTCCAAAACCAAGTACAGATGACAGTGGAATAAGGTGTTATTCATGTGGTGACCTGGAACATCAAGAACGTAATTGTCCCAAGAAAAGACAAGGAGGTTCCAGCTCATCTGTGGGTAGTGCACTAAGATAGAGACCATCTCAGCAGCAATCCCAAGGGAGGGAGCAACGACAAGGAAGGTATTTTTAACTCAAGCCTGGGGAGACCACTATGGCCGACACGGTGGTTTCAAGTATATTCTCTATTTGCATGCGACATGCCAATGTGTTATTAGATTCAGGTTAACTCATTCTTTCGTATCACACCAATTTGCTAGGAATTTAGATAAACCTTTAGAATTACTAGATTTTGACTTATCTGTTGCACTTCCATCGGGAACGCCACTAGCGAGTTCGGGTGTCTTTAAAGCTTGCAGAATTGAGGTGAATGGTAGAAGGTTGTTTGTTGATCTAGTACCGTTGGTCATTCAACACTTTGACGTTATTTTAGGTATGGATTGGTTATCTGCAAATCGTGCTATTATCGATTGTGAGAACAAGAGAGTAACGTTCCGATTGCCAAATCAAGATGAATTTGTTTCCAAGGGACAGGTGTGGTATCACCACCTTATTTGGTGTCAGCTGTCAAAGCTTGTCGTTTATTGAAAAAGGGTTGTCAAGGGTTTTTGTGTAGCATACTTGAGGTTAGAAGTACTGAATTAAAACTTGAAGATATACATGTGGTCAAGGAATTTCTGGACGTTTTTTCAAAAGAGTTACCGAGTGTGTTGATTGAGAGAGAAATTGAATTTGGAATAGATATGATGCCAGGAACTCAACCGATTTCACGGGCACCGTATAGAATGGCTCCAGTAGAGTTGAAGAAGTTGAAAACTCAATTGCAAGAGTTACTTGATAAGGGGTTTATTTGGCCGAGTGTATGGGGTGCACCGGTCCTATTTGTGAAGAAGAAAGACAGGACAATGCGAATGTGCATCAATTACCGAGAGATCAATAAGGTAACCACAAAGAACAAGTATTAGTTGCCGTGTATTGATGATTTATTTGATCAGTTAAAAGGGGCACAAGTCTTTTCTAAGATTGACTTGAGATCCGGGTATTACCAGTTAAAGGTTAAAGTTGAAGATGTTGAGAAGACTACTTTTAGAACTCGATACGGGCACTATGAATTTCTTGTTATGCCGTTTGGGGTCACAAATGCACCAGTCGCTTTTATGAATTTGATGAATCGGGTGTTCAAGACTTATCTAGATGATTTTGTGATTGTATTTATTGATGATATTTTGCTATATTCTAGAAGTCGGGAAGAACACGAGCGACACTTAAGGTTGGTTTTGCAACGACTTAGAGAAAAGCAATTATTTGGAAGTTAAAAAAAAAGTGAATTCTGGTTAACAAGTATTACATTTCTTTGACACATGATTTCTAAGGATGGTGTTTCTGTAGACCCACAAAAGATAGAAGCTGTTAAGAATTGGTCAAGACCGACAAATGTTTCCGAAGTTCGAAGCTTCTTGGGGTTAGCTGGTTACTATAGAAAGTTTGTTCAAGACTTTTCTAGAATTGCGACTCCAATGACTCAGTTAATGAAAAAGGATATAGCTTTTGTATGGACTAAAGAATGTGAAGAATGTTTCCAAAAGTTGAAAGACAAGTTGACTTCAGCACTGATATTAGCTATTCCGTCAAGTACTGGATGTTTTGGTATGTATAGTGATGCTTCTCATTAGGGCTTAGGATGCGTTCTAATGCAAGAGGGTAAGGTTATAGCTTATGCTTCAAGGCAGTTAAGGACACACGAGAAAAATTATCCAACCCACAATTTGGAGTTGGCAGTAGTAATCTTCGCATTAAAAATTTGGCGTCACTACTTATATAGGGAAACGTGTGAAATATTTACCGATCACAAGAGTTTAAAATATTTGTTTATCCAACGGGAGCTAAACATAAGACAGAGAAGGTGGCTTGAATTAATGAAAGATTATGACTTGAAGATTTAGTACCATCCGGGTAAAGCTAACGTAGTTGCCGATGCTCTGAGTTGAAAGTCATCAGAAATTTTGGTTTATTCTTTAACAGCTCAAGCAAAGTTGGTACAAGAATTTGAACGATTGAAACTTAAAGTGATTCCCAGAATTCAAGATGGATTAATGGTGGCTATCATAGCACAACCGAGTTTGATTGATGAAATCAAGGTAAGTCATCTTTTAGATCCAAATTTTAAGAAAATAGTTGAAGAGTTACCTAAGGATAACCGGCCAGAGTTCAGTTTTTAGAATAATGTGTTAAGGTATATTAATCGTTTATAAGTTCCTAATATCCAAGAGTTGAAAGATAAGATTATGGGGGAAGCTCACAACACGAGGTACTCTGTGCATCCGGGTAGTACCAAGATGTATAGAGATTTGCAAGAGGTGTATTGGTGGAGTGGTATGAAGCGGGAAGTTGCAGAGTTTGTGGCTAAGTGTATAACTTGTCAATGAGTGAAGATAGAACATCAACGACCCGCCAAAGAAGTACAACCGTTAGAGATACCGGAATAGAAATGGGAGCATATCACTATGGATTTTATAATAGGTTTGCCGCAGTCTCCTAAGTCTAATGATAGTATTTGGGTGATCGTTGACCGATTGACGAAGTCAGCCCATTTCTTGCCAATCAAAACTCGTGATCCGACAAAGTTGGCAGAGCTTTATGTCAGAGAAGTTATCAGATTACACGGGGCACCGATATCCATTGTGTCAGATCGGGATACACGATTTGTGTCTAGATTTTGGGAAAGTTTGCAAAAGGCGATGGGGATAGCCTTGCACTTTAACACAACTTTTCATCCTCAGACAGACAGTCAATCGGAACGAGTTATTCAGATTCTGGAAGATATGCTTCGAGGATGTGTAATGGATTTCAAGTTAGATTGGGAAACCCATTTATCATTGGTGGAATTCTCTTATAATAATCATTTCTAAACGAGTATTGGGATGGTGCCTTATGAGGCATTATATGGCCGGAAATGTAGATCACTGATATGTTGAACAGAAGTTGGGGAAAAGCAACTTTTGGGACCCGAGATAGTGCAAATCACCACTAACAAAGTCAAGTTAGTTAAACAATGGCTACAAGTAGCTCAGGGTTGATATAAGAGCTACGCGGATACTGGTAGAAGACCATTGGAATTTGAGGTGCGTGATTATGTTTTCTTGAAAGTATTGCCTTCGAAGGGCATAACACAGTTCGAAAAGCGGAGCAAGTTGAATCCGAGGTTTGTAGGACCTTATTTGATTTTAGATAGAGTTGGTCATGTTGCATATCTGTTAGAATTACCATAAGAGTTGGCTAACGTTCATAATGTATTTCACGTTTCTATGTTACGACGTTGCTTATCATATTCGAGTCACTGTATTACTCTGGAACCATTGATGTTTCGAGAAGACTTGACTTATTGATTTGAGGTGAAAAGTGCATATTCATAGAGTAATACATGGTCCTTTATGCATACTTTTATCCTCAAAGTCCCTACAGTTAGGTGCATTCTAATAACAATGTTCTTTTTATTGTGTTAATGCTAAAACACATGTTTATGCGTTGTTTTATAGATATTAGAATGCAAATCAATGAAGTGAAGCTAAAGAAAAGGGATTCTGGTGATGAGAACAACGGAAGCAGCTGAGAAAATGCCAATTTTGACAATCAATACTTCAGATTTGGAAGATTTCCCTAGAAATACAAAATATAGATCTTTGAGTTACGATCGTGTGGCCGTAAATGGGAGGTCAATTCGAGATCCGAGTGAAAAGTTATGGCCATTTTTCCATTGGTGCGCAGAGCTATCAAAATCAGAGAAGTTCAAGGGCTCTAGGAGAGTTCAAGCGCTTGAGAGTTCGATCGATCGAACTAAGCTCGATCGCTTGAGCTCTATTTTCCCCCCAAAAGTTGCATAAACTCTGCAGGAACCCTATATATAAGTCGTTTTGATACCAGACGAAGGAAGGACGCTCTAGAACGCAAAAAAATAGCAGTTTTAGGGTAGTTTTAGGGTTAGATTAGGAGTATAATAGGTTAAATTCATGTTATTCTTCATCTTTTTCATTGTTTTAATGAAGATTATTGAAGATTCAAGTTTATTTCAAGATTATTTCAGATTATTTCCAGGTTTTTTTGTTCCTTTTATTTATTTGATTGTTTATTAATCTAGTAGTTATGAATGTTATGTTTTACTATTTCTACATTAGTTTTATTATTTTTTTTGTAGTTTAGACGTTAGGAATATGTGACGAAACATTGATTCCCAACCTCTTCCATGCAATCTTTAGAAAATCTAGGCTCGATCGATCAAAGGTATTTCGATCGATCGAACCAGAGCCATAGTCAAGCGATCGAAGACATTTCGATCGATTGAAGGATGATGTTGTCCGATCGATCGAGAGCGCTTCGATCGAGAGAACATGTTAATTCCTGAGATGATTCTTTTAAGTATTCCATGACTTTCTGTTTTAGAAATCTGTCATCAAATTGTCCTTATAAGCTCAGTTTGTCACAACAGTTTTTTAGAACTTAAAGCCTTAAGGCTATTTTCTTCAATGACTTTTGAAAATCACTTTGAATGCTAACACCATTTAGAGTGCAAGTAGTAAACATTGTTTTAAGCTGTCTTCTAAGTATTTTAAATCACTTGTGATAATATAGTCCCGGTCATGAAAGGGCTATTGATTCTTTATCTTTAGAAAAATACGGAATGCTGAAAAGGAATGAACTCCATAGAACATTAAAGAGTATGCATGGTAGATGGTTAGGATCAATGTGGATTTACGTGTTTCCAATATCTTTAATTTACTTGTTTAATTAATTATGTTTCTTTATGTTGAGTTTATCATTTAGTGTAATTTAATTAATTAGGATTCGTTAGAACATTCACTCCAACAATTTATCTTTGCTTTTTCTTTAGGTTGTAACTTAGTATATCTTCTTCTTATTCCTTCCCTATGGGATCAACCTGGACTTATCCAGTATTACTTGCATGATCACCTACACTTGGGTGTTGCACAAGAGCGCACAACTTTTTAGTCATGTCAAGTTTTTGGCGCCGTTGCCGGGGAAGGCAACTAGGTTAGGATTTTACTAAGTTATTTCCAATTTTTCACTTTTCAAAAAAAAGAAAAACTTTGGACTTTTTCTCTCATAAGTAAATAAACGGGACGATATTTTTTTCAAGAAAAAGGGGATGGTGGTGACGACCACAACGATTTAACTACGGTCACGTGAGAGTGTGTGTTTTCGCTATATGCGACGTTGAAGTGAGAAAAGGCCCAGGATCTTGGGTCCGTTGCGATGTTGATTAGTTACTTGACATACCAGCGACTAGTTTTATCGTTGTCTTGCTTATATATTGCATATGCACATTTCATACTCCAATGACACGGTTAAAGTATTCACTAAGCGTAAGCTTAAAACAAAATTATTTTCTGTGTGGTTATTGAGTAACCACCGCAGGTACGGATCGTGATGAGGGAAGGAAGTGATTGGAGGTCCGAGTGAAGGGTCATTTTGTTTATATGTTCATAAACTTGTAATTATATTAGTCTTGGTGGAGTTGAGACTCTTGCTTATAATGTTGTAGTTGTAAATGGTTTGTTGGGGAACAAGTTGCATTTAGGTTCAAACTTCTTTTATAAGTTGTAAAATGTTAAGCACCACCTTCACAATGTTGTAAAATGAGGTTTGAAGCTTATTGGTATGTGGGGTGCATTTCCATTGAGTTTCAATTGTGTTTTGAGCCTTTGGTTCCATGTTGAGTTAAGCATTGATAAGAGAATGGAAGGTTGTTCTTTCAAATGGCTTTCCATGGATTGATGATTAAGTGAACTTGCAAATATTTAGAAATGAAATTTTGAAACCTCATGTGATGGATTTTGGTTAAAAACAAGTTGTTGAAGGCTTTTAAACTTACCTTGGCAAAAGAAATTTCCATATTTTTACTATTTGTGTTTGATTAAAGATTTATGTCAAATTTTTCATTTGATTGAGGTTTATGTTGTGTTTAAAGTGTTTGTGGAAGCTTAAGTATGTTGTTGATATGTTTATTGAGTGTTTGGATAGTGTATTCAAGAGTTTTGGAAAGTTTGGAAGCAATTATAGAACATGGGAAAAGTTTGAACTGATTAAACAGGGTTTTAGCAATAGGAAAAACACTTCTGCAGAATCCAGATCGATCTGGTTTGCAAGTGCCTCTTTCCCTTCTCTCTTTAATTATTGTTTTAATTAAGTTTTGTGCATCCTTTAAGTTTAAATTTGCCCTTAATTGTTAGTAATCTTATTCACCCCCCTCTAAGGATTATTTTTGGGCCAACAATTGATATCAGAGCAAGGGCTCTAGTATTGATTTCACATATCTTAGAGTTAAGATCACATGGCAACCACAAGTACCAATATCACTTATAGTAAGGGACAATCATCCCAAAGACCTCCATGCTTTAATGGAACTAACTATGCTTATTGGAAAAATAGGATGAGAATTTACATTATTGCTCAAGACATCGATTTGTGGCAAAGCATAGTCAAAGGACCTCATGTTCCCACTAAGATCATAGGCACCGAAACCGTTGCTAAAACGGAATATGAATATAATGATGGTGACAAGAAACTTATTAAAATGAATGCTTTGTCTATGAATCTCCTATATTGTGGTTTAGATCCTAATGAGTATAATAGAATCTCTTCATGTGAATCGGCTAAAGAAATTTGGGACAAATTAGAAGTCACTCATGAAGGAGCAAATCAAGTTAAGAAGTCTAAGATTAGTTTACTTGTTCAATCTTATGAAATATTCAAAATGCTTCCAAATGAAACTATTAGTGAAATGTCTACTCGCTTTACTACTATTACTAATAGTTTGAAAAATCTTGGTAGAGTTTATCCTAACGAAGAAATGATTGAGAAGGTGCTTAGGTTTCTACCAAAGCATTGGCAACCAAAGGTCACGGCGGTCCGAGAAGCAAAGGAACTCTCAAGGCTCTCTATTGAACAACTCATGGGATCTTTCATCACTCATGAAATGGAATTGGCCGTCTTCGACAATGAAGATAAAAAGAAGAACTTGGGACTAAAGGCCTCAAATGACCAAGACGATGATAGTGATGAAGATGATGAAATGGCCATGATTACTCGCAAATTCAAGAGGTTCTTGAGAAAAGACAAATCCTTTGCAAGAAAAGGACAAAAGGAAAATGAAGCCAAGAAAGATCCAATCATTTGCTTCGAGTGCAAAAATACTGGACACATCAAAGCCGATTGCCCGTTGCTAAAGAAGAACTTCAAGCAAAAGGCGAAAAAGGCAATGAAGGCAACAACTTGGGATGATTTCGAGAATGAGACATTCGAAGATGAACCAAGTGATGATGAAGTGGCAAACATTTGCCTCATGGCACATGAAAGTGATGAGGTAGACTCAAACTATGACTCTTGTAATGAATCTCATAACTATGATGAGCTATAAAATGCACTTGATGAATTACATGAGGAATTGGCAAGTTTGGAAACCAAATACTTAGCTCTCAAAAAGAATTTTTTCCCTTCTCTCAAATGAACTTAGTGAATTGAAATGACAAAATGAATCTTTGAGAAAAGAAAATGAAATGCTCACTTCAAGGAGCATTCCTTCAAATGATTTTGAAAAAGTGAACATTGAGTTGAAGAAACAAGTTGAAGATTTGACAAAAACTTTAGCTAAATTCACTCATGGAGAGCAAAATTTAAATATGCTTTTAGGAAAACAAAGATGTGTTTTTGATAAAGTCGGATTGGGTTTCAATCCTACCTACAAAGAAAAGAAGTACAACAATTTCTTTTCAAGTGATACTTCTACTAGTTCTAGCTCTTCAAACAAATCTCATCAAAGCATTTTTACAAAAGGATCTACTTCAAGCAATTTCAATCCTCATGTAACTTGTCACTATTGCATGAGAAAGGGGCTTGTGAACTACAAATGCCCAAATAGGAGAAAAACCACGATGATTTGGATTGAAAAGGGAACCACACCTCCCTTTGCTAACAAAAGTGGACCCAAAGAATTTTGGGTACCAAAGAGGAATACTTAAGCTTGTTTTATAGGCATGCTTAAAATCCTCAAGCAAGGATAGAAGGTTTTTGGATAGTGGATGCTCTAGACACATGACCGGAGACAAATCAAAGTTCTCCTCTCTCTTTCCCAAGGATGGTAGAAACGTCACATTCGGAGACAACTCCAAAGGAAAAATCATCGGCATAGGTAAAATTGGTAAGAACTCCTCTTTAACTATTGAGAATGTTTTACTTGGTGATGGTCTTAAACATAATTTGTTAAGCATTAGTCAATTGTGTGATAAAGGCTTTAAAGTTGTCTTTGAATCAAATTATTGCATGATTATGAACGCTAAAGATGATAAAGTGTTGTTTATTGCTTATCATGATGAAAATGTTTATACTATTGATTTTGATGATATTTTCTCTCAAGATGTTAAATGCTTTGCCGTGTTGAGTGAAACTAGTTGGCTTTGGTATAGACGATTCAGGCATGCTAGTATGGATCTCCTTTCAAATTTATCAAAAAATGATTTAGTCAAAGGTTTACCAAAAACAAAGTTTGTTAAGGACAAGATTTGTAATGCTTGTTAACTTGGAAAACAAACAAAAACCTCTCTAAAAAAGAAAAAGGATATTTCTACTAGTAGGCCCGTTGAATTGCTTCATATGGATTTATTTGGTCCTAATCGTGTAACAAGCATGAGTGGTAAAGTGTATGCATTCGTAATTGTTGATGACTACTCAAGATTCACCTGGGTCATCTTTCTTGCTCATAAAGATGAAGCATACCCAAACTTTGTAAAATTTTGTAAAAGAGTTCAAAATGAAAAAGGGTATGCTGTCAACAATTTTAGAAGTGATAGAGGAAGAGAACTTGACAAAAAAGACATTTCAAATTTTTGTGATGAAAATGGATTTGGACATGTACATAACTTTTCGGCACCAGGAACTCCTCAACAAAATGGTGTTGTTGAAAGGAAAAATAGATCACTTCAAGAGATGGCAATAACTTTATTGAATGAACACTCTTTACCACAATACTTTTGGGCCGAAGCAACTAGTATTTCATGTTATGTTATTAATCGTGTTGTTGTTAGAAATAATCTTGGTAAGACTCCCTATGAACTTTGGAAGGGTAGAAAACCTAACATAGGCTATTTTAGAGTTTTCGGGTGTAAGTGTTTCATCTTGAACAATAAAGATAATGATCTTGTCAAAATCAAGATATAAAAGTATGCTTCACTTATGCTTTACTTTCAAAAGATTTGCAGTGTGGAAGTAAAGGTCGAGCCCACCGAGATTGAATACTCCGCACTTTAATTTTTAAAACCTAAATTTACTTAATTAAGAAAAACGGATTTGGATATAATTTGAATTAAACTAATAACAATAAAAGTAAATCTAAAGTATGAAAATAATTAAATATTTGTTTTTATAATAACTTTAAGGAACCTAGGATTGCAAATCTACCACTAGCTTCATAATAAGGGTATTTACGAATTACTTTAGTTTATTAAGTTGGATGATAATGGGGAATTGTAGCTACAAGCCCAATTCCTCCGTCAAGGAAATAACTATGGTTCAAGCACCAACATAATCCATCTTCGGTTAGCACGAATTATCCTACACTAAACTAGGGTTGTGGTATAATCCGTCTAATCTAGGCATGGACTATTCGGATACTTGATAGCACAATTCAATTTAAGCACCATTACATGTAAATAATCTAAACAAGCACAGCAAGCATAGATCATTGAGCACACTACCATCAAAATAGATCTAAGACAAGAGTAAACTTTGAAAGTAACGATTTAATCAATAAAAACACGCTTTATTTATAAAAATCCTCGAAACATGTAACTGTCATCCATACATAGTAAAACTAAAATAAAAACATAAAATGCACCCTATTACTTGACCCTAGATCTTGAATTTAGTTGGCCATAGAATTGATGAACGGCAAGAGGTTGATGGAGGAGGCCATGGGAATCCTTGGTCTTCTTCTTCTTCTCCTTGCTTTCCTCTCTTCAATGGCTGAAGTTTTTTGTTGTATATGGATGTATTTAATATTATGTAATGATGTGTAACCACAAAATTGATTTAGAATAGGATTTATATAGAGTTTGGAAGGATTTAGGAAGCTTTCCTAAGCCAAATCGTACTAAAACTGCTATATTTACGTTTTTGGACGTCATATGCACAAACCACCTTCGCTGGGCACTTTAATTTAACAAAATACGCGTTTTTGGTTTTCGACCATATCACTAAAACTGCTATATTTTACTTTTTGCTGAACTGCACGACTTTCGTAGAATTGCGATAACTTTTTGCTCGGAACTCGGATTGACTCGCCGTTTACGGCCACGCGTCCGTAACTCAAAGATCTACATTTTATATTTCTGGAGAAATTTCTCAAATCCAAACTATTCCTTGCCAAAAATGCGATTTACCAAGGCTGCTACTGCATTCAGCTTTCACTGGAATCACCGTTTGAGCCCAGAATGACTTCCAAAGCCACTAATCATTGGATTTTTGTGTATTTTCAAGTTAAAGATCCAAATCCTACAAAATTTAGAATACTTATTAAAAAAGAACTAATAACTACATAAAATGGGCTAACAAAGGGTATTTGTAAGACTATAAACGGCAACTATTCGTCGCCGATCAGATAACTTAGGTAAGTTTGACGCTAAATCGGATGAGGGTATCTTCTTAGGTTATTCACAAATAAGCAAGGCATATAGAGTCTTTAATAAGAAGACCTTAGTTGTAGAAGAGTCCATGCATGTAGTTTTTTATGAGGCCAATCCCTTTAGAGGAAAGGATGATGATGATGATGTTGTTGTAGCAAGCCTAGATGGAGCTAGTACCTCAACCTCCATTCCTTTAGAAAAACCTAAGGTCGGTTCCCCTATCCCTATAGAACATCCTAGAGATAATATTAAAGATGACCTCCCTAGAGATTGGAAGACCGTTCCTAGTCACCCCATAGATCAAATCATAGGGGACCCCGGTCAAGGAATTGCTACTGGATCCTCTCTTAGAAACATTTGTAACAATTTAGCATTTCTATCTCAAATAAAATCTAAAAACATAGAGGAAGCGGAGCAAGATGATAGTTGGATTATGGCTATGCAAGAAGAATTTAACCAATTTGAGAGAAACCAAGTTTGGACTTTAGTTCCTAGACCCAATGACCATTCAATCATAGGAACCAAATGGGTATTTAGGAATGACACGACTGGAACTGTGTTCTCTTAAAAGTACGTCCAAGCGTAGACGGTCGCGTCGAGTAATAACCGGTAAGATCGAGTCGTATTCCCAAGGGACGGAATTGAGGGGAAGAATACTAGATTGAATCTTAAAGAAAGTAAAAGATGATTTACTTAAAGAGTAGAGGTTCTAGCAATCCTATTGAATTCAAGGAATTCAAGATTAAAATAAAATAAAATAAAATAGTTAAATAATTAAAGTAGAACGACAACTTAACTAAACAGAACGAAGCAAAAGATTTAAAAATTATAGATGAAAATATGTTGGGAACATGTAAGTCCACAAAGTACCAGTTACTACCATGTTTTAATAAAAACGAACAAACGGGGTTTTGTCCTTTAAGTATTCCATATTTCAAAAAAATGATTAAGTTAAGCATCCTAGAATGAAAGAATTCCTACAAAACAACGAAAAAATGAGCCAACCCTCACCTTTTTCACTCCCCTCTATATATAGTGTAATATCCACGAGCTGAAGGCGTCTAGGTTCATTCTGTAACGGCTGATCGTCGTCCTGATTGCTGAGATCTTGCACCATTAACGCAGATTGATTCCAGCTTTCATCAATCGATTGTCAAAAATATCAATCGATTGGAAAAAATTCCAATCGATTGGTAAAAATACCAATCGATTGATTATGGAAATATGTCAATCGATTGGTATGATGTCAATCGATTGGTACTCAAACTTCATCTTCTTGTTTCTTGATCTATTCATTTCAACTTGTTATTCATTCTAACTTCAGAACCTGCATTCAAAGAGCTAAATACAACAACATACCACGGAAAGCACATCATTGTGTAAAGAAATGAATTAAAACACAAGTGCAGATCAAACTAGAGAAATGGGGCAAAGTTTATCCAATTGTTCCTCTTTATCAGGCCAATTATTTTACAAATATCAGCCCTCATCACGACCCCCAACTAGCGCGTTGCTAGTCTCTAGCAAAGAAGCGGAATTAGAATAAGCAAAGATGAACAACAACCAACATTACAGTTTTTATTGAGCAACAAAAGAAAGAAAAACCTAACTCACTTTCACAGGAATCACGGTTGCAGTTAGCATGTGCAACAAGCCTTTGAACCTCTAGGTTTACCCTAGTGGACGAGTTGTCTCGTGAGGATTTTCAGAGAATATACCCACAAAATTCAAGTGTCAAGCTTTCTAAACTTATCCAAGAATTTCGATTTCTCCTTTACGCTAAAAAAAATACAAGGACATAAATTCCTTTGTCATGCTATGGAAATAAACAACATGTTACAAAGTAACTATTCAAGTCAAAACTACATCTACAGCCTTTATATATCCTTGTGTGTGTGTGTGTGTGGAGTTAACAACTGCGATCGAATTCTTTATCTTAGAGTTATTTGGATTGACATGCTTAAGATTTCATAGTTTTAACTCAATTCTCACACAGTTTACACTCAAAATAAAATCGCTCTGAAACTGGCGTAAAAAAATTATACGCTCATAGTATGAAGCTCAAATGAGTAAATGTAGAGGCAATAAAAAATGCTTACATACTAGACACTGAAGAACGCTCATTTTGAGGTGCATGAGTCTCATGAATGGAATACCAATTACTTCAGGAGCGATCTACTGTGGAAAACTCATTTCGTACTCGAGATTTGTTAAAGTTATCTAGAATCTTTAGGACTTTTGACAGAAATAGAATAGGAAGAAAGCTAAGGACGGTGAAATGTGATAATGAGTTCAAGCATGTGACATGGAAATATCAATTTCACTACATACTTTCTATTTATCCAATCTCCAATTTCTTTTATTTCTTCATTTCCACCGATCCTTTTTTTTTTTTTTTTGCACTTCTTCTTTTCCTCCTTTAGATATTCACACAAAACCGTCATATGCTTGACTATAAGTATGTGATTTTAGATAGAGGAATTGATTTGTGATAGGCAAGTGGGAATTCAGACTTTCTCAGGTGACGAAGTGAGAACTCGATAGCCTAAATCATCTTCAAAACACTTTAACTTATCTCGAGTATTTCATGAATTTTAAATTAGTAGATCCTGAACATTTTCCTGAAGCATTAGCCAAATTAAACAAGAATGAGACTCTCAACGAGATAATAGCGCATTTCAAGAATTGACATGAGTTTTTGTGATTAACTCTCAGAATAAAAGAATGGCTCGAATCTTACTAGGGTTTAAAGTTTTACTATTAATCCAATCACATGACAATCATATTTCACTCCAATTCAAAGATTCTTTCGTGATTGTTAACTCGTGTAAATGTTTTTAGGATATATTCATGCTATGGACGTAAAACCAGATTAGCGACAAAGTAAAATGTAATCAAAGTCCATACTATGACAAGAAAGATATGAATGCATCATTGCACAATGATAATAGCTAGGAGGAACGAGGTTTTGAAAGTTAGAAGCTTAACAACAGTCTCTTTTTTTTTTTTACAAAAAGAAGACAAAACAAACATGGAAATTCTAATATTAAAAAGATGTGTATTTTAAATTCAAGAATACACAGGTGGATATCTACTTCCTACCCCCAACTGAAATCGATATTGTCCACAATGGAAGTATTTCAAGTAAAAGAAGATATCACCTGATTCACGCATTTCAGTACACATTTGAGAATTCACCTAGTTCAATATACCAATCTCCACAAACAACCAAGATAAAAAAATACATGGATAATAATCGAGAGTATAGACAATAGAAACATAATCCATGAGCAAACAGAGCTATCTGTAAAGTAATATCAAAAGTCCAATACAGTCCATGTACATATAGAAAACCAGAAATCGTCATCTAGTTCAAAATATCCAACCAAACTATAAAATATCCACAAAAACAAATAAAACGATACAAGAGAGATCACAAGATATAAAATAACAAAATACTCTCTTGCTCACCAAACTCCATCCTAAGGCTCAATGTCATGAACTGGAGCATCTGCTCCCTCACTGCCACCCTCAGCAGCCGTCTCAGTCTGGACGACAGCCGCCAGGTCACTCTGAGCCGGCGGGGAAGCATCAGCTGGAGGTGATGGCAGTGGGGGTGTCTCCGATAAAATGTCTGCTGAAGATGCTAAAGTGGGTGCTGCAGTGGTCGATGGAACTGACGGTGGAGGTGGCATGGATGCAGAACGTAAAAATTGCTCTATCCCCAATAGCATCAGCATCTGCCCAACCTGACTGCCTAGCTGATCAAGTCTAGAATGAACATAATCACGATCAGAGGCTATCTGAGCAGTTATCAACTCCTGCTGAGCCGTGAGCTCTCGAACCATCCCATGCAACCGCACTCTCGCTTCTTTCTCCTCAACAAGGAAATCGTAAATGGTCTGGAGAGATACAAGAGCAGATGTTGAGGCTGTAGGGGGCTCGCGTCTTCTCAACTCATACTGACCCTCAGCTGCTGTCGGCGCCCCTGGTTCCTCATCTTCTTCCTCAACTACATTTGTATCCTGACCCTCAGCCTCTGTCGGCGTCCCTGGGTCCTCGTCCTCTGACTCTAACGTCTCCTATCCTCTCTTTCTCTTCTTCTTCTTACTACTGTCTCCTACTTTCCCCTTTTCTTTTGCTAATTTTTTGAATTGTGCTGCTAATCGTCTAGCAGCAGACTCACCAAAAATACCAATTTTCGATTTCTGCAATATCTCTCCTATCAGTATCACCAATCCTGCCTCCTCACACACTCTATGGATCACCCAAGCACCTTTGAGGTGTTGGGCCTTGCTAGGATGACGTGTGGGCTTAATGAAAAACTCAATGAAAAGCCGAGCGAGGCAAATAGGCAAACTGGTCCCAATAGCATATAAAACTCTCGCATACCACCCAGCAAAGTCTAACTTATAAGTCGTAGGGAGGATACAACTGCAGAGAGCTAAGTGGAGAAGGTGATAGTCCATAGTCAGATCATGATCATCAAATACTGGAATCCCTGTGTACTTCTTGATTTTTCCACCTGAGATCTCTATAGCTACAACATCAAAAGAAGGGAAAAGGCGGTCGGCATGGATAGGATACAGATGATCAGGTACCTCAGCAATACCTAAAGCTCTGGCCACTGTAGCAGGACTAAACTCGATCTGATGCCCTTAAACACAAGAAAAATAGGTGTATGGAACATTCGGGGCTTTAACCATACTCACACAGGCTGACCGAATCCAGGAGGCATACACTTTCTTTTGAATGGTAAGGACGGGGAGCCAGCTTGGAAATGAGCGCAACCGAGTGAGATAGAATGGTGGCTTGTCATCGCTCCAAAGATTTTTAAATTGCCGCTCAACCATGACATCCCTAGTTTTGAAATATTTCACGAACCAGGTATTCTCCTTGTCGTTCCTAGACCTGTGAGCCAGTGGTGGGTCCAGAATATCAAGCGAAGTGGATTTCTCTAGATGGGGCCCACTATCCTTAGGCTTGGGAGCCATAAGAGCTGAAACTGAAAGCAAACCAAAGAGTTAGGATGAGAAAAGAAAGACTCTGCTCTCTGCTTTATACCAATCGATTGACATAAATTGTCAATCGATTGAAGAAAAGTTCCAATCGATTAAACCCTAATGTCAATCGATTGACATCAGCGAATGAAGGGGGCTGCCCACAATAAGGTCTCACGTCCCCCTTTCAAGCATTTTAGTGGTCTTAGGACCATGAGGGGCCCCCTCTATCATTTTGATCAAGATTTAAAGACAAATATAAGTGTGGGTTTGGGGGAGTTATCTTGATCAAGAATTGAGGCAAAACTTACATCTAGAGACGATTGTGACTGAGATTGATGATGATGTGATGGTGATGATGCTGAAATTGGTGGCTCAAAATCACTCTCCTTCTTCTCTCTCTGTCCACGCAATGACAGTGGCGATGGAGATTGTGAGGTCGACGGTGATGGTGAAAAATGAGGATGATGATGGTGACAATGAAGAGGATGGTAGTGAATGGGTAGGGGTTCTCTCCACACGCCAAAAATCGCCTGGGTTCTCTCTCTCTCTCTCTCTTGTTAGTTTTGAATGAAATGAGGGAGAGGGAGAAGAACAGACTTTACGTCTGAAATAGTAGTCAATCGATTGACAAGATATGTCAATCGATTGATAAAATAATTCAATCGATTGATATTCAAGTTCAATCGATTGATATTCAAAGTTCATGGCAGCCCAATGATTCTTCAAGTAATTACTCTCAACATTTTGAAAATGCATTATAGAGGTAAAATACAGGATTACAAGCATCCAAACAGGGAAAGACACCTATCAACACAAAAGTAAGAAGAATTTATTCAAAAATCATCAATCTTATTATTCAAATTGGATTATTATCATCCAAGGGTACAAGATCTTGGTTGAAAGACAAACAAACAAAAAGAAAGAAAACAAGAACAAAGTCTATCCTATTCATTTGCTACGGGAGTTATCAATTCTGCTCAGATTCTGGGGAAGAAAGGTCTTCGCCTTCAGCATAATCCACGAAGTACTCCACAACTTCTCCATCTGAATCGATTTGAAGGTCTTCCAGAATTTCTCGAACCGCGTATAACAAATCCTAGGCATTCATATCAACGATTGCCGCATTAGGGGAATTTGGGCATAAGCCGGAAAGTGAAGTAAAAATTGGCCTTTCTTGTTCCCTCTGTTCTGGGGTTCCTGGAGAACGGACCCCATGGTAGAGCAAATGTGGTAGGTGATGCAGTGGATTCATCCTATAGCCAATAAAAAGACAAAATAAGAACAAAAAGAAGACAAAAGGAAATAAAGAAACACACAAAGAAAGAGAGAAACTATTATACAACAAATAGGATTTTTCAACTTTCATGAAGAATAGTCAGGATCATCTAGTTGGATGGTCTCTGACTCTGGTTCAAACCTTTCCAAAAATAGTTTTAGGCGTTGTCCATTAACCTTGAATGCATTACCATTCTTGGGGTTTACAATTTCCACTGCCCCGTGAGAAAAAACCTCTTTGACAATAAATGGTCTTATCCATCTTGACCTCAACTTACCAGGAAAAAGATGAAGTTTTGAATCATAAAGTAACACTTTCTGTCCGGGTTCGAGCTTCTTTCTCAGGATTGATCGATCATGCTTAGCTTTCAATTTGGATTTATATGTGCGAGCATGATTGTAAGCATCATTCCGGATCTCCTCCAATTCATTAAGCTGTAACTTCCTCAATGTACCACTTTCATGTATGTCAAAATTGAGCAATCTGGTGGCCCAGTATGCCTTATGCTCTAGTTCCACAGGTAAATGGAAAGCTTTTCCATAAATCAGCCTATAGGGAGACATTCCAAGGTTCGTCTTGTAATCTGTCCTATATGCCCACAAAGCATCAGTCAGACGTGACGACCAATCCTTTCTATTGATGTTGACAGTCTTTTCCAAGATATGTTTGATCTCCCTGTTGGCTAGCTCTGCCTGACCATTTGACTGTGGGTGATATGATAAAGCAATCTTATGGTTAACCCCATATTTTTCATCAGTGTCTCAAAAGGCTTATTACAGAAATGGGTCCCACAATCATTAATCATGGCCTTCGGTGTTCCGAATCTTGAAAGAATATTCTCTTTTAAGAATGAGATCACTGTTCTATGATCATTTTTCCTTGTCGGAATGGCTTCAACCCACTTGGACACATACTCGACCGCCAAAAGAATATATTCGTAATGAGAGGATGGCGGGAATGGTCCCATGAAATCAATGCCCCAACAGTCAAAAATCTCAATAGTGATAATCGGGGTCATCGGCATTTCATTTCTATTAGACAAGCTCCCTAACATTTGGCATCTAGCACATGCTCTACAGAATGCATAACAGTCTTTGAAAACTGTCGGCCAGTAGAAACCACTGCTAAACACCTTTTGAGCAGTTTTCTGAGCTGAAAAATGACCACCACAGGCTTCTAAGTGACAGGAAGCTAAAATCTGAGAGATATCTTCCTCGGGAACACATCGCCTAATTACTTGATCCGTACAGTACTTAAACAAGTATGGATCATCAAAGTAAAACCATTTTGCGATAGATAAAAACTTTTTTCTGTCGGGGGTGGACCAATGGGATGGGGTTTCCCATGTTGCCAAGTAGTTGACAATGTCTGTATACCAAGGCAAACTGGTAGCAGCAAAAAGCTGTTCATCTGGGAAAGATTCACGGATCGAAATGGATTGTGAGGAGTTATCTTCAAACGTCAATCGAGAAAGGTGATCGGCCACAATATTCTCTACCCCCTTTTTATCTTTGATAACCAAGTCAAATTCTTGGAGCAGGAGAATCCAGCGGTATCCTTTTTGGATAGCAGATACTTTAACACGGCATGATCAGTGAAGCAAATGATCTGTGAGCCAATAAGATATTGCCTGAATTTTTCCAGTGCGAATACAATTGCCAGCAACTCCTTTTCAGTAGTGGAGTAATTTTGTTGAGCTCCATCAAGAGTTATGCTAGCATAGTAGATCATAGTAAGCTTCTTGTCCTTCCTTTGTCCTAATACAGCTCCAATTGTTGTGTCGTTTGCATCACACATCAGCTCAAAAGGAAGACTCCAATCCAGAGATTGCATTATCGGAGCTATTGTGAGGTGATGTTTGAGTTTATCAAAGGATTCCTAGCACTCGCTATTCCACTAAAATGGTTGGTCCTTTGCAAGGAGTCGACACAACGGTCTAGATGTAGCACTGAAATCCTTAATAAACCTTCGGTAAAAACCGGCGTGACCTAAAAACGATCGAATGTCTTTTACTGTAGTAGGAGCAAGGAGATTAGAGATTATATCAATCTTCGCCTTATCTACCTGTATTCCCTCAGCAGAAACTATACGCCCCAATACAATTCCTTTTGTCACCATAAAGTGACATTTTCCCAATTGAGGACCCAGTTTTTATCCTCACATCTTTGTAACACTTTTTGGAGATTTTCCAAGCAATCATCAAAGCTACTTCCGAAAACGGAGAAATCATCCATAAAAACTTCCATGATCTTTTCGACCATATCACTAAAAATGCTCAGCATGCACCTCTGGAATGTAGCAGGTGCATTGCATAAGCCAAATGGCATTCGGCAATATGCAAATGTTCCAAACGGACAGGTAAAAGTGGTTTTCTCTTGATCAGCAGGATCAATTTCAATTTGGTTATAACCACTATTTCCATCCAGGAAGCAGTAGAATTGGTGACCCGCTACTCTTCGAGCATTTGATCCATGAAAGGCAAAGGGAAATGATCCTTTCAAGTCACCGCATTCAATCATCTATAGTCAATACACATGCGCCAGCTTATGGTCACAAGTTCACCTTCTTTATTCTCTACCACAGTAATGCCAGCTTTCTTCGGCACTACTTGAGTTGGACTTACCCAAGGACTATCCGAAATCGGATATATCACCCCAACATCCAGTAATTTCAAAACTTCTTTCTTTACTACCTCTTGCATATTTGGGTTAAGATGCCTTTGCATTTGTCGACATGGTTTGGCATCTTCCTCAAGGTAAATCTTGTGTGTGCATATGGATGGACTTATTCCCCTTTAATCAGCAACAGTCCAACCCAATGCACTTCTATGTTGCTTGAGTAGCTTTATCAGTTTGCCTTCCTGTTCTTGATTCAAAACAGACAAAATTATAACAGGAAAGGTCTTCTCCTCTCCCAGAAATACATATTTCAATTCCTTCGGGAGTTCTTTCAATTCCAATTTCGGAAATTGCAAGTTTGACGGCACTGCCAACTTTGTCTTTGGTGGCAATTATTTTTATTGGGTCGTCCACATTGCCCTTGCAACTTCCTCTTCCATAACTTCCAATACGGTATATATCTGGCTCATCATCTCATCTTGTGGAGTGTATCTATCCAATTCATAACATGAGTTAGTCATAATAGACTCCACGGGATCAGAGTGAGCAGTTGAATCAAAGCAATCTTGGATTATCGACTCCACCCAATTCACTTCCTCTTCCTCATCATCAAAATCTTCGATTTTAGGGTTTGAGAAGATCTTGATATTCAATGTCATGTTCCCAAACACAACGGTCATGACTCCACTCTTTACTTTAATCGTTGCATCAACCGTTGCGAGGAAAGGACGTCCAAAGATCACCGAAATCTGAGATTTAGCATTATAAATCGGTTCGGTGTCTAGAACAACGAAGTCAATAAGAAAGACAAAGGTGTCAATCTGGACTAAGACATCCTCTAGCACTCCTCGCAGATATTTAATTGATCGGTCTGCAAGTTGGAGAGTAATGCGAGTGGGTTTAAGTTCTCCCAACCCTAGCTGTTGGTAAATAGTGTAACGTAAGAGATTAACACTCGAACCTAAGTCGAGCAGAGCGTTGTTCACTTTCTTTTGACCGATTATGCAAGAAACCGTTGGCGTACCTTGATCCTTGTATTTGGGAGGCAAATCATGTTTAGAATTATACTAGCTTGGCAAGCCAGGTAAGCACTTTTCTTCACACTTTGCTTCCTCTTTACAGTGCACAAGTCTTTAAAGAACTTGGCATAGATAGGTACTTGTTTAATCGCGTCAAGGAGTGGGAGGTTAATTTTCACTTGCTTGAATAACTCCAGAAACTCCTGACTTTTGGTTTCTTGTTGAGTTTCTTCAACCTCTGAGGATATGGTGCCGGAAAAGGGCATTTGGTTGCCTCCTCAAGGAGAGGTTCTTTTCCGGGCCTTCTCTTTATTTGAGTATCCTCGGGAGCTGTTGTTCTGGGCTCAACTATTTTGCCCTCACTTCCTTCTTCCATCGATTCTTCTTCATTCTCTACCTCTTCTTCATCATCAACTACAGGGTGTGAGGGAAAAGAGACTTTCTCAATCTCCTTTCCACTTCTCAACACAGTTACAGCCTTGGCCTCCTCATATGGTCCAGATCCTGAGGGTCCTGTACCTGAGTGTTGGCCTTTAGGATTTGGCTCTGGTTGTGCAAGGAACATAGTTCGTTCTCGATCCCCTTGCTGAGTAGCTAACCTCTCTACCCTTGTGTTGAGTTTACTCATTAACTGCATCATTTGCTGCATCATGAGTGTATTAGGATCCTCATGTGCCTTTTTATGAGGTAGCACATAAGTGTTGGATGAAGATTGGTTGTTGCTCCCCTGATTGTAGTTGGATTTAGGTGAGTGATTTTGTTCATACTGATTCTGATGGTACCCTTGATTTTGTTGATAGGTAGGAGGAGGTTGGTAACCCTGTTGGTATCCTTGGTTTTGAGGTCGGTATTGATTTCCTTTGTTCGACTGCCACTGTTGAGGTGGGTTTGCTGTGGCAGCATTGTTTCTATTATCGAAACCAGGATGACTCCACCTATCATTTGGATTGAAACGACCAGGGGCATTTACAGCGTGTACTTCTACTGGACTCTGTTCATGATAAACAGTGTATATTTGACAATGTTGAGAAGTATGCCCCATTTGTAGACAACTAGAACATGATTCGTCATAAGCGAATTGTATCACTTGGTCCTTCTTTGCTTCTAATGCCTCCAATTTACAAGACAGTTGCTCGTATTTTTCCATTAAACTATCTTCCGCTTTCAACTGATAAATACTCTTACGACTTGAACTCGAACTAGTTTGAGTTCTTGTCACTTGAGTTTCCCACTATGGTGAATGTTTAGCCAACCATTCAAAATGAGCTTCTGTCATGACCCATCCCACTACGCGTGGAAATAGGACACGTGGCACGCCACCAAGGTTCATCCAAACATCATCTAACGATACGCAGCGGAAAGAACTTTAAAACAACCCTGGGTATTTTAAAACTTTAGGAAACATTTCCCTCTGAGTTGTAAAATCCATTGAAATCAAAGTTAGAAAAAGATTTGGCCAATTGAATCCTTTCAAAAGAAACAGTTTTTGAAAACAGAGGTTCAGTCGACTGCCCAGTCGACTGTAATAGGGTCCAGTCGACTGTGCCTGGCAGAACTTCAAACCCTAAATCCTCAACAGAGGTCCAATCGACTGCTCAGTCGACTGTGTTATGCAGAACCAAAATTCAACATTTTGCAAAGGGGGTCCAGTCGACTGATCTGGGACCCAGTCGACTTGTTTTACCATTATTAGAAGCAGTAGCCAAAACCTACAGTGGTTCAGTCGACTGATCAAGGGTTCAGTCGACTGTTCCTAATACTATTCACTTTCAATGTCTCAATCCTACGAGATCCAGTCGACTGATCCTGGGTCCAGTCGACTGCTCCCCTTCTGGGCAGCCCTGTGTTGATGATACTAACACATGCTTCTCAATATCCACAAACAATCACAACCAACATCAATAACAACATTTAAAACACAACTACAGGAGTTCAATTACAAGATTACAATACTGTGAAACTACTCTATGGTTCTATTACAACATATTACCAATTCCCAATCCTTACACAAGTTTTAAGATTAAAACAAAAACATTTACAAAGGTGATTCCCCGGCGTTCATCGGCCTCACTCATCGTGATTCTTCTTGTCTTTCTTCTTACCTGCAATGGAGTACATCTCCACTGCTCAGCTATATGCTGAGCGTACAATTCTAAATGTATGCTTATACTACAGTTCATGGTTTAAGCATCTAAAACACATAGAAAATAGTCGCTATGGTGAGTGGTACGCATTCATCCGGTCGATGCCGTAGGAGGCCCACCTCTCCCGCGCATCTCGTACACTGGTTGGGCCTTCCTCCATACCAGATACCGTGTCCTGGTTGGGCCCACCTCCAATCCAGACACAACCACAATTCCAATTCCATCATAATCACAATCAAATCACAATCCTCAAGGTTCGAGGAGCTTACCCTGGATGAATTTGCACCAAACTCCCCTTTGACCCAAGTAGACACATAACATGCTCACATAAACAGTTATACGTGCTTTTCATATAATTTCACGTGCATAATTAACGGGCCTAACGAATACATGAATTTTGCCCGGATCCAAGAATATCAAAGTTGATGTTCAAAACATGAAAATCCATATATTTCATAGATCTAGAATTCATACCTCGTGCGAATCTCTTCAAACTTTGAAGGATCGTCTAGGAGGCTAAATAATCGTCGGATTCCGAATTTTAGACGATTCCTACAAGTTTTACTGGGTTTTCCCCAAAAGTCTAGAAATTAGATTTTTAGAAAAATTAGCCAAACATGGCCTAAGTAGTATCAAAACGTAGGCCTTACCTCCACGAGTTCAAATCTCGAATCTGAAGAAAAACTGACGGACAAACGGTCGTCGTTTGTCGTCGCAAAGCCCGGAGGAGCCAAATCTCCCTTCTCCCTCCTCTCTCTCTAGATATTTTGAAATGTTTGGATGAGAATGAATCTCATCCACCACTATTTATAGGTAAACTTTTCAGAAATTGCGTTTACCTCCCCACGAGTTCCTCAAACTTCTAATTAGTTCTCGAAACTTCGCACACGTTCATTTTACGCCTTTACGAGTGAAAACTATAAATTTCAAAAGTTTTCAACAAAGTCTCGTTTGGGTCCAAAACTAACGTCCGAAAACTATATTCTGTGGAATCTCTACACAACCTACCTTTTATTTCACGTGTCACTCACGTTCTCACCATAGTTCTCAAAATGATATAAAACAATATCAGAAATTATACTCCACAGGTATAATTCACTATTCATAAAATACCAGAAAAGTTAAATCACATTTAAATCACATAAATACCATTTAACCGTGCCAATGCAAAATGAACTGCCATGTTCCCGTGTCCTCACTGACACCTTACCGTTGACTCACAGTCAACCTCCTCTCAATCTAATTATCAAATAACATTGATATACTCACAACTTTCCAATTATGTAAGACAAAACAATGATTTTCTGGAACGGGTGTGACAGCTTCAGCCTGATCTGCATTCTTGCTCATGAACTCACCGTCACTCGTAGTTTCCACGAGTTTCTTCGATTTCGGAGAAAGGCCATCATAGAAGAAGCTTATTGTTCACCACTTCTCAAAACCATGATGTGGGCATAGCAATAACAAATCCTTGTATCGCTCCCATGCTTTAGTGAATGTTTTTTCCTCTTTTTGATTGTACATCTTGATTTGTCTCAAGATGTCAGTCGTTAACTGATTAGGGAAGAACTTCTTGAGAAAGGCTTCATGAATTGCTGGCTAAGTCGAAATAGAGTTTGGTTTGAGTGACAATAACCATGACTTCGCTTTGTCCTTCAAGGTGAAAGGAAAAAGCTTTAGTCAGATTATATCACTTGGGTAAGTCTGATCTGTGAATGTGCCACAAACGTCTTCGAAGTCTCGAATATGCAAGTATGCCTTCTCCTTTTCCATCCCATGAAATGTGAATAATAGTTGGATCATTCCATTACGAAAATGAAATCTACCCGTGTGTGGAGGGATGCAGATACAGGAAGGTGTGGCAGTTCGATCAGGAGCCAAGAGTTCTCGTAGAGGTCGTTGACCGTCATCGATGAGGTCATGCCTATTTTATTCTTGTTGGCTCTCCGTATCAGACATTGGAATTGGAAGTAGATGGAGTAAAAATGGGATTATCAGCACTATCTATGGAATCTTCAAATAAATTTGTGATGAAAGCTTCAGTGGAGTCAAAGGACATAGAATGACACAAACAACACAGCTTGCGTTTTGAAGAACGAAAAGAAAAAGAAAGATAGAAATGGGATAAAGAAAGATTGGATCAATCTAAAATCCCTGGCCTTCGTTACTGTCCCCGGCAACTGCGCCAAAAACTTGACACGACTGGAAATGTGTTCTCTTAAGAGTACGTCCAAGCGTAGACGGTCGCGTCGAGTAATAACCGGTAAGACCGAGTCGTATTCCCAAGGGTCAGAATTGAGGGGATACTAGATTGGATCCTAAAGAAAGTAAAAGATGATTTACTTAAAGAGTGGAGGTTCTAGCAATCCTATTGAATTCAAGATTAAAAAAAAATTTAAAAAAAATAGTCAAAGAATTAAAGTAGAACGACAACTTAACTAAACAGAACGAAGCAAAAGATTTAAAAATTGTAGATGAAAATATGTTGGGAACATGTGAGTCCACAAAGTACCAGCTACTACCATGTTTTAATAACAACGAACAAACGGGGTTTTGTCCTTTAAGTATTCCATATTTCAAAAAAATGATTAAGGTAAGCATCCTAGATACTAAGTATGTGAATTAATACTTAGTGGTTCAACTACCTCACTTATTTATGAAGGACTGAAATAATACCAATTAAATCCATGAACGAAAGCAAACAAATCGAATATAGAATATTCAACATGTTTGTCAAAAACTTCATTGAACTAATTAGTGTAAAGGTCTTTTATTTTAAAATTAATTTGCAATTCGATCTTAAAAGATTAAATTGGACTTAGTTTCTGAAATAGAAGTCACTAGAATACAAAAAAGATTCAACCCAAGTCATATACATACCAATCGATTGATATAATTGTCAATCGATTGGCATGAAATGACTTCCAATCGATTGACAAAAGTTCCAATCGATTGGCTTGGAATCCATAGCAATCGATTGGACTCTATTTCCAATCGATTGCCATTGATTCTTAAACAGAATCATGGTAGTGACTGGGAACAATGTTTCTTCACATTATTCCCAACCAAAACTCTAAGCTAGCATCCTTAAACAAACAGAAACTAAACTAAATTGAGACATGCATATATTAAATCTAAACAAGGATTTACATAAAAGATTCAAGATTGAAATGGAAATTCTCAAACAATACTATAACTAGATAGATTACTGAATAGCAAAACTAAACAAACAAAACCTGAATGAGTATAGAAATTAGCAAATGCCGAACTTTCAATCTTGAATTCGTCTATTCTCAAAACTAGAATGAAAGAATTCCTACAAAACAGCGAAAAAATGAGCCAACCCTCACCTTTTTCACTCCCCTCTATATATAGTGTAATATCCACGAGCTGAAGGCGTCTAGGTTCATTCTGTAATGGTTGGTCGTCATCCTGATTGCTGAGATCTTGCACCATTAACGCAGATTGATTCCAGCTTTCATCAATCGATTGTCAAAAATATCAATCGATTGGAAAAAATTCCAATCGATTGGTAAAAATACCAATCGATTGATTATGGAAATATCTCAATTGATTGGTATGATGTCAATCGATTGGTACTCCAACTTCATCTTCTTGTTTCTTGATCTATTTGTTTCAACTTGTTATTCATTCTAACTTTAGAACCTGCATTCAAAGAGCTACATACAACAACATACCATGGAAATCACATTATTGTGTAAAGAAATGAATTAAAACACAAGTGCAGATCAAACTAGAGAAATGGGGCAAAGTTTATCCAATTTTTCCTCTTTATCGGGCCAATTATTCTACAAATATCAGCCCTCATCAAGGAACAAGAAGGATGAATCTGGAGTTGTGGTTAGAAATAAGGCTAGATTGGTAGCCCAAGGGTATAACCAAGAAGAAGGAATAGACTATGAGGAAACCTATACTCTCGTAGCAAGGTTAGAAGCCATTAGAATGTTACTTGTGTTTGCTTGCCAAAAAAATTTCAAACTTTTTCAAATGGATGTCAAAAGTGCCTTTTTAAATGGTTTTATAGCGGAAGAAGTTTATGTCAAGCGACCTCCCGGATTTGAAAGTTCAAAATTTCCCAATCATGTTTTTAAACTTTCAAAGGCTCTACATGGTTTAAAACAAGCTCCTCGTGCTTGGTATGATCGGCTTAGCAAATATTTGCTTGATCTTGGATTTACTCGAGGAAAAATTGACACCACTCCTTTTATTAAACATTCACACAAAGATATACTACTTGTTCAAATCTATGTGGATGATATCATCTTTGGTGCTACAAATTAGAAAATGTGTGAGGAGTTTGCAAAATGCATGCAAGATGAATTTGAAATGAGTATGATGGGAGAGCTAAATTTCTTTCTTGGTTTACAAATCAAGCAACACAAAGATGGTATTTTCATAAACCAATCCAAGTACATTAAAGATTTATTGAAAAGATTTGGTTTTGAAAATTGCAAACCAATAGCAACTCCCATGAGTTCTTCTATCAAGCTTGACAAAGATGAATCCAAAAAACTTGTTGATACTATAAATTTCCATGGCATGATAGGTAGTTTGTTGTATCTTACCGCTAGTAGATCGAACATTATATTTAGTGTGTGTCTTTGTGCTATATTTCAATCTTCACCTAGAGAGTCGCATGTTGTAACCGTTAAGCGCATTTTTAGATACTTGTTAGGCACAATTGACTTAGGTTTATAGTATCCTAAGAACACTCCCTTTGACTTAGTTATCTATTCGGATGCGAACTTTGCCGGTTGCAAAGTAGATCGTAAGAGCACAAGTGGCACGTGTCACTTTTTAGGACACTCCCAACTCTCTTGGTTTAGTAAGAAACAAAACTCCGTAGCTTTATCCACGGTAGAAGTCGAGTATATAGTCGTCGGTAGTTGTTGTGCACAAGTTCTCTATATGAAACAATAATTAGAAGACTTTGGACTTCTTTTTTATCACATCCTACTTAGATGCAATAACACGAGTGCGATTAGTCTCTCTAAGAATCCCATTCAACATTCTAGAACTAAGCACATTGAGATTAGACACCATTTCATTAGAGATCATGTTCAAAAGGGTGATGTCGAACTCATTTTCATCGATACAAATCATCAATGGGCGGATATTTTCACTAAACCTCTCCAAGAAGACCGTTTTTGTCTCATTCGTCGTGAATTAGGGATGGCTTGTCAAGCCGAAGTTGTGTGATTTCAAAAATCAAATTTTCTTTTAAAATTGCATTATGATTGCACACAGTCGAGTGATCATATCACCAGTCAACCGGATCCTTGCATCCTTTAAAAGTGTGTTTGAAAATTATCGAACCAGTCGACTGATTGTCAGTTGACCAAAAATTTTCAATCGACTGGATCCTTGCCGTCGACTGAACTTTGCTTTTCATTTTTTCTTTCCTTTTTTAGTCGACTTCTTTTTAATCCAGTTGGCTGAAAAATGTTTTGGGCAAACTTTCTATTTCTTTTTATTAGTCGACTGGAAATTCCCTCAGTCGACTTATGCCTGCCCTAAAGTTCTGTCCCATTCGACCAGTTAGTCGACTCAGTCGACTGAACGTATGCCTTCATATATACTTTCGCCGGTCAATTTTTTTTACAAAACCCTAACTTCCCCAAACCTCTTCCCAGGCGACTGCTTCCCCTCACCACTCTTCTCTTCCACCTCCGGCGACTCCCTGGTCCTTTTTCTGGCCAAATCTTCTCCACCTCAACCCCTCCACACACAACTTCCCCTCTATCTCCTTCTCATCTCCTCTCTGTGGCATGGCTCCTAAAAAGCGCAAAGAAGCTGAGGCCCCATCCTCTCAGCCCCCACATCCTCAATGTCATCGTCCTATTCCATATTTCATTGATAACGGTCCCAGGCAAGACTACTTGGACATTTTCTTGCATCGTAAAATCGTATTTGGTAAAACTCTTCCCTCAACTTTTTCAAATTCCAATGGTTTGCGTCTTGGCACATTATTTACTGCTTTGGGTTGGTCCTTTTTTCTTGAACTTAATCAACCTATGTACCCCAATCTTGTGCATGAGTTCGACAACAATCTCACTGCCTCTCCTGCCCAAATTTCTTTCTCTTCTTATGTTCGTGGAGTAAAAATGTTACTGACCCCAGATAAATTTGTTCAAATTTTTGGTGTTCCCATGGGTACCATTCGTGCTTATGACGATAACAAATGGAACGTTGGTCATGGTTTTAACCCTCTTCTTGCTTATTGACTTGTTTGTGGAAATCCTAACTTAGCCCAAGCCTCAAAACCCTCTACCTCACAACTCACTTTTAAGCCCGTCTCCTTCACCATATTCTCACTTACTCTCCATTTCCCCGTGACGGTGTGTCACGCCCCAGAACAGCATAAATAGAGAAAAATAAATTTCCTTTATGGGTCCATAAGGAATGACAAGTGAAAGTCACTAATAATCCACACCATGCAGTACTAGTCCAAACCAAAACAACAGTAAACAACTGAGAATAACACATAGTGCTAACTATTACAAAATATCAGAGTAGGGTCCACAGGATCACAACAGGTCTGAAGACAACAATTGCCCAAGTACCCGTTAACAAAAGGTTTAACAGGACAACTGAAAATATAAAAACTAGTTATAACTTCTTCAGCCTTCAACTAGCGTACGGGTAGTCCTCAGCGTAGTAATCCTCCCTGGCATAAACATCATTTGTGGGGCCCTCCTCTGGATAACACTCATCAGTGTACTGGTCATTACCTGCAGAATAAGGGACAGGATATTCTGGACGGGGAAAGTCCAGGCAATACAAGGCCGTCAGCTTACTGAGAGCTGAGTGAGCAAAAACTAACGAGGTACCAGTTATCTGAAGTAAACACGAGCTTATGAAAACGCGAGTTAATATCTTATTATAAAGATAACATTATCTTGTTCCTTTATTTATCCTTGTAAACCGACCCTTATCGTCTTGTTACTCAAATCTCGACATTTAACAAACTCTAATTTCATGAACTGACTCAATCGTATAACTCTAGGGATACACCTCCATTTCGTCCACCGCTTTTAAGAGCATATGCACAGCTCACCGCATGTCATGGACTCCACGTCAGTCCGTCCCCCAGCTTTTAAGAGCATATGCACAGCTCACCGCTTATTAGGGACATAACGTTTCCAATAAGGCATATCATTCTATTGCCACGATTTAACGTCATCTACTAGTGATCCCAGCTCACCGCTTTTAAGAGCATATCATAGATCATCCAGTCTATCTTAGGACTATTTGGTCCAGCTCACCGCTTTTAAGAGCATATGCACAGCTCACCGCTTTTAAGAGCATATCATGACCGAACGTCCATTCCCGTACTAATCCCCGAACTTATCAAACCTACTTACGTTCCATTCTAACATCGACACATGACAATTCCCAATGTGGCCTGACTACTCTGAATGAAAGAAAACGGACACCGAACTCATACAAGAATTGCATAGTATCTAACGTCGTCAGATTTATACATTTGTCATTAATCATACTTATCTGTGTTGTCACATTATCCCTGATAACCCCCAAATCGTATAATGGAAGTCCGCATCGGAAATTGAACAACAAAACCTCTTATAAAATAATTAGGAAAAGAAACCATGTTCTAATCATGCCAATCGATTGGGACTAAGTCCAATCGATTGGTATAAAATCATATCAATCGATTGAGAAAACAGGCAATCGATTGGGTCTTAAATAGTAGTAATCGATTGCTAACATGTCAATCGATTGGGATGTCAATCGATTGAATCTCTATCCAATCGATTGGATCCAGACTGATGGCAATCGATTGGGATTTATGTCAATCGATTGGCACTTCGTCCTCACCAGCAGATTGTAAAAACAGCTTATATAAACGTACACTACATGCATTTAACCCATCTAAGCTTCATAATAACTTATATAAACTTCATATAGAGGGACCAAGTGAGTTAGAACTCACTTATGGTGCGTTTGGTTTGTGTTTAAGCTTGAAATCTCCAAGCTCTCTCTCTCTTCCTTCTTTCTTCTTCCTCTCTGTCAGGTTCTCTCTCTTCTCTTGCTTCTCCTCCTTCTTTCTGCTTCTTCTTCTTCCTCCCAACTGCCAAGGGCAGTGAGTGTGTGTGAGGGTGTGTCTAAATATAGATATATAGATAGATATATGTATATCTCTCAAGAGATATGTCTCTCTCTCTCTCAAGGCTGCCAAAATGACCCAAGGCCATAAATATGGTCATATATATAGAGATATGGGAGTGCCACACGTTTAAAGCTCAAGAAAAGAAGAAAATATGTCTCAGCTTATGTCAATCGATTGGGACACAAGTCAATCGATTGGGAACAGATATTTGTAATCAATCGATTGGAATAATGTCAATCGATTGGGATAAATGGCAATCGATTAGGATGTTGACACGTAATCAATTTTAGTCTGTAAAATGGCAATCGATTGGAATAATGTCAATCGATTGGTATCTGAAAAGTGTCAATCGATTGGGAAAACTTATCAATCGATTGGCATCAAAAATACACCAAAAGGAAGAGAAAGTTTATACGAGTATAGAAATGAAATACTAGGTCTTATTAATATACCAAAATACAGGGTATTACATCATCCACCACTCAACAAAAGATTTCGTCCTCGAAATCAAAGGCAACAAGATCTAAAACAAAAACGAAAACTTCTTGCGCATCTCTGACTCTAGTTCCCACGAGGCTTCTCCTTCATCATGATGCTTCCACTGAATTTTGACTAACGGAATCTCCTTATTCCTGAGTTTCTTGATCCCTCGATCCAGAATACGAACAGGTCCTTCATTGAATGTAGCGTTACTGTGGACTTCAATGTCTTCAAAGCTGATCTCATGCGCTGGGTTGTGAACACACTTCCTCAGCATACTGATGTGGAAAACATTGTGCACTCCTGACATCTTTGGCGCAATGCAAGGCGATAAGCAACCTTTCCAACACACTCTAGAATCTCAAATGGTCCAACGAAACGTGGCGATAATTTGCCCCTTTTCTGACCAAATCTAACGATTCCTCGAACAGGTGAAACCTTGAGTAATACGTGATCCCCAACGGCAAACTCCAAGTCTTTGCGTCGTTTGTCAGCATAACTCTTGTATCTGGTCTGGGCTGTCTTCATCTTCTCACGTACGACTTGAATCTTCTTACTGGTTTCTCGTACCATCTCTGGCCCAAGAAGTTGACTATCTCCGACTTCGATCCAACATAGCGGTGATCGGCAAGGTCTTCCGTACAAAGCTTCAAATGGCGCCATATCTATACTCGAATGATAACTATTATTATAGGCGAACTCAATCAGGGGTAAGTGCATCTCCCAGGAACTCTCAAAATCGATGACACAAGCGCGTAACATATCTTCCATCACTTGATTATTTCTTTCAGTCTGTCCATCGGTCTGTGGATGAAAAGCTGAACTCAAGTTCAATGTCGTTCCCATCGCTGTCTGGAGACTCTTCCAAAATTCTACAGTAAAGCGCGAATCTCGGTCTGACACAATAGATACAGGCACTCCATGTAATCGTACAACGTTTTGTAGATACATTCGGCTCAAACGTTCTACTGAATACGTCATGCTATAGGCGATAAAATGTGCCGTCTTAGTAAGTCGATCCACGATTACCCATATAGCATCGTGATTCTGCTGTGACTTCGGCAATCCTACCACGAAATCCATGGTTATGTGTTCCCATTTCCATTGAGGAATAGGTAACGGCTGTAGCAGTCCAGGTGGTCTCTGATGTTCTGCCTTTACTTGTTTACAAGTAAGACACTGAGAAACATACTCAGCCACTTCTCGCTTCATTCCTTTCCACCAAAAATTTCTCTTCATATCCTTGTACATCTTTGTACTTCCTGGATGAATCGTCATCCGAGACTTATGAGCTTCATCCAATATTTCCTTCCGGAGATTTTCTTTGTCAGGTACACAGAGTCTATCTTTACATCGTAAGGCTCCGTCTGTACATATACTCCAGACTTCTGGTTCTTTGGCTGTCATCTTGGCGAACCATAACTTCAAATCCTTTGCTGTCTGTTGAGCCTCTATGATACGACTGATCAAAGTCGGTTGTACCATAAGACATCCAAAATGTTGTCCTTTCATTGGTTCCACTGGCTGAAAATCAAATTCAGCAATTTCTTCTAATGCTCTCCATTCTCTAATTAGAAATGCCGCGATCAATAACCGAGGTTTACGGCTCAATGCATCGGCTACGACATTTGCTTTACCTGGATGGTATTGCAAGGAAAAGTCATAGTCTTTGAGTAACTCCATCCATCTTCGTTGTCGCATGTTCAACTCCTTTTGAGAGAACAAATACTTCAAACTCTTATGATCGGAAAACAAGTCAAACTTTCTCCATAGAGATAGTGTCTCCAAATTTTCAATGCAAACACTATTGCTGCTAATTCCAGATCATGCGTAGGATAATTCTTCTCATGTACCTTCAATTGTCTTGATCCATATGCGATAACATTCCTGTCTTGCATAAGCACACATTCAAGTCCTTGGTGTAATGCATCACTGTAGATCACATATCTTTCTCCACTCTTAGGTATCGCAAGTATCGGTGCAGAAGTCAATCTCTCTTTCAACTCCTGAAATGCATCATTATGCTTGTCTGCCCATTCGTACTTCGTCTCCTTCCTGGTTAAGTTTGTCAAGGGTCCTGCTATCTTGGAAAATCCTTCGACGAATCTTCGGTAGTATCCTGCTAAACCCAGAAAACTTCTGACCTCTATCGCATTGGTCGATCTATTCCATTTTAAGACTGCATCAATCTTAGATGAGTCCACAGAGATACCATCTCGAGATATAACATGTCCCAAGAATTTAACTTCCTGTAGCCAAAACTCACACTTGCTGAACTTCGCATACAACTTGCTATCTCGAAGTGTCTGCAAGGCAACCTGTAAACGCTCCTTGTGATCCTCTTCTGTCTTTGAGTAGATCAGTATATCATCAATGAACGCTATAATGAATTTATCCAGATATAGTCTGAATACTCTATTCATCAAGTCCATAAATACTGCTGGCGCATTCGTCAATCCAAAAGGCATAACTAGAAACTCGTAATGCCCGTATCTTGTCCTGAATGCAGTCTTCGATACATCCTCTGGTCGAACTAACAATTGGTGGTATCCTGAGCGTAAATCGATCTTGGAAAAGATCCTAGATCCTTGTAACTGGTCGAATAGATCATCTATCCGAGGTAATGGATATCTATTCTTGATCGTTACCTTGTTCAACTCCCTGTAGTCTATACAGAGTCGAAGTGTTCCGTCCTTCTTCTTTACAAATAGAACTGGTGCTCCCCAAGGCGACGTACTCGGACGAACAAATCCTAGATCTTCAAGTTCTTGAACTTGCTTCTTTAGTTCTAACATTTCAGTTGGTGCCATCCTGTATGGAGTCTTAGAAATAGGCAATGTACCAGGTACTAATTCCACACAGAAGTCTATTTCTCTTTTCGGTGGAAGTCCTTTAATATCCTAAAATACATCCTGAAAGTCTCGTACAATAGGAATTTGATCCATCTGAAGCTCCGTACTTGTACTAAGGATCGTAGCTAAACCACTCGTAAGGAACATGTCGCTTGTCGGTTGACACTGAAATCTGATCGTCGGCTTTCCTTGTATTGGAAATACAATCGTTCTAGTAGGGCAATCCAGATTGGCACTGTACTTAGTTAACCAATCCATCCCTAGGATAACATCGAATTCTGACATCGACAGAACTACCAAGTCTACTGGAAGATTCCTATCTCCCAAGGTCAATGGGCAATCTTTACACACTTTATTCAACTTAACTGTCACTCCCAACGGTGACACAGCATTTAGGGTTGACTCTAGTGTCTGGGGTTCTAAACCCAACTGACGCACAATCTTAACAGCAATAAAAGAACGTGCGGCTCCAGTATCAAATAAAGCTTTAACTGGACTATGAAAGAGTACAAGTGTACCTTCCAAATGTTGCTGCTCATCAGCATTAAAGCCTGCTTCTCCCGGGATTATTCCATTCACCCTCGTTAGATCTGGAGGTCCTTGAATTCCTTGAACTAGTGCCCCGTAGTATCCTCCTCGTGGCGCACGACAATCCTTGCTCAAGTGTCCTGGTTTGTTGCAGTTGCGACAGACAATATCTGGCCTGCGATTGGATCTGTAGACAGTGCAGTTCCTTGAAATATGTCCTGGCTTTCCACAGTTAAAACATCCTCCACTATTGCTGGGTGGGGTTGTTAGTAATGCCTGCGGCTGTAGTTCTCGCTGTTGATTTTGCTGGGGTCGGTTATAACCCTGCTGAGGTTTCCTGGCTCCTTCCCAGATTCTCTTGTTTCCTTGAAAGTTTTCCTGAGGTCTCCATCCTTGGGTATTTCTCGGTGGTCGATTATGGAATTCCTCTGTTGAAACCCTCGTGACGACTGAGGTCGATTCATCTGTGGTTGTTGTGCTGGATAAGCATCCTTTTCTAATCCTGTAGCAAATCTAACAATTTCCTCATACGACTGGTTCAGATGACCAACCATCATATGTCTGAGGTGGGGGTTCAGTCCTTGGTGAAATCTCTTCACCTTCTTCTGTGGAGTGTCTATCATATGCTGAGCAAATCTGGATAGACGCTCGAACTGTGTTGTGTATTCCCGTACATTCCATCCATCTTGGATCAAATTGAGAAAGTTCCTTTCATGTTGATCTCTCTCATCTTCTGGAAAATACTTATCCAAAAATCTGCCTTTGAATGTCTCCCACGACATAGCTCTAGCGGCGTCGATCCCAATAGTGGCTCGCTCAGCTTCCCACCAATCTGCGGCGGCATAAGTGAGTTGAAACGTAGCAAGGCGACGTTTCTCTTGTTCGCTGCATTCCAATGCTTCAAATATTAACTCCATCTCTCTTATCCATTGTTCTGCTTTCCATGGTTCTGTTAGTCCATCGAACTTTTCGGGACGTAACCCACGAAAATTTGCTAACAACTTATCTCCAGTCTGTCTTGGTGGCGGGGGTGCAAGAGGTCTCTGGTGGGTGGAGTGATTATATGTATCCCTCACATGCTCCATCCTCTGCATAAATGCTTCAAAAATTCCCGTTGGATCCATCCCTTCCGGAATAGGTGCTCCATTACGCGCTTGGTGATTTCTCAAGGGTCCTACCATGATGATAACGAGTATCGCCTACAAGAGACATATTGATCAGCTGAAAGTCTTCTCGTAGAAACGAACTCAAGATAGAACAAGAAACAGCAAAACTAACAATTCTACTAAACAACGCAGCACAACGTAACATCCAAATAATAACAAAAGTACTGCTCGTATATATATCAAAAGATGTACCGTATAGTACACACTAGTCAAACTGTGTACCATATGGGACAAGAGTTACAACAACTAAAGTCAGCTAATACTATACAAAGCTATGGTCAATAGCTATCTCTCAAGCTCCCAAAATCTGGTGGACAACATGTCCTAATATAAACTAACAAAATCTATACCCTGTAGATCCGGACTCAAAAGTCGTCAGCATCCGATCCTGCTGTTGGTGCCTCGTCCTCTGGGTCTATATCCATCTCCTCGAGTGGATCTTCCTCAGCTGGTGCAACAAGATCTCCGACTACTACCCCTATATCCCAATCCTCTATCACCTCTGCATCATCGTCCTCCATCACGTCGGCTATCGCATGGTCAGCGACATCAATAGCTACTGCGGCAAAACCGTCAGCTATGTCAAGAGCTCCTGCTATAGCTACCTCTCCCATAACAAAATCTGCTAGCTATGCTACCATATGAGCTATCCATCCTACTGCCACATCGGCCATGGCTGCCATATGCATAATGGGTCCAGCTGGTATCTGAAGCACAACGGGTACCTCTGGCACAACTATCTCCTCGTCGGGCACCTCCTCTTCCACTACTACGTCTGCCTCAATAGCCTCTGGGTCTGGTACTGGATCCTCTGGCTCAAACTCTGGCTCCTCGGGGTCATCCTCAGGTTCATCATCATCTGCATCGTCTGCATGCTCATCCTCTACTAGGTCCTCATCATCTATCGGCTCCTCCTCTCCATCTCCGTCCATGTCCTCATCGGGATGCTCATCATCAGGCTCTAGATCCTCCTCATCCTCAATCGGCTCAGGCTCTAGGACGGGTACGTCGGGTACTGGTGATGGTGGGGCTGCTGCTGCTGCTGGTACAGTCATAGGCTCTGGTGGACCGGCTACAATAGCTCTCAACTTAATCTCATCCATCTCGGGCTTACTCTGAACTAATCTTAACATCTCTTGGCAAATGTCTCTACCGACCCTCGCAGTATGGTATGCATCCATGCGCATCTGTGTCGGGTGAGTACTCCCGGTCACATAAAGTGCTCTCCACATGTCCTCCTCCAAATGTCGACTAGCTATCTGGCACACACGCTCACGATAAAACTCCGGGTCAGCTGGCTCCACGGTATCTCCATGGATAATATATCCTCCATAAGCATCAGTCACAAACTGGTGAAACCCCAGATCCATGCTATCCTGCAAAGGAAACTATCTATCGTCAGGAAGACGAACTTATCTTATACTCATATCTCATCTCAAAGAAATCCTATCATACTAGGACCAGATGGTGTGGAAATACTTAGTGAACAAAAGTATTACAACCTAGAGTACCAAACTAAGGCTCTGATACCAAAAACCCTGTCACGCCCCGGAACAGCATAAATAGAGAAAAATAAATTTCCTTTATGGGTCCATAAGGAATGACAAGTGAAAGTCACTAATAATCCACACCATGCAGTACTAGTCCAAACCAAAACAACAGTAAACAACTGAGAATAACACATAGTGCTAACTATTACAAAATATCATAGTAGGGTCCACAGGATCACAACAGGTCTGAAGACAACAATTGCCCAAGTACCCGTTAACAAAAGGTTTAACAGGACAACTGAAAATATAAAAACTAGTTATAACTTCTTCAGCCTTCAACTAGCGTACGGGTAGTCCTCAGCGTAGTAATCCTCCCTAGCATAAACGTCATTTGTGGGGCCCTCCTCTGGATAACACTCATCAGTGTACTGGTCATTACCTGCAGAATAAGGGACAGGATATTCTGGACGGGGAAAGTCCAGGCAATACAAGGCCGTCAGCTTACTGAGAGCTGAGTGAGCAAAAACTAACGAGGTACCAGTTATCTGAAGTAAACACGAGCTTATGAAAACGTGAGTTAATATCTTATTATAAAGATAACATTATCTTGTTCCTTTATTTATCCTTGTAAACCGACCCTTATCGTCTTGTTACTCAAATCTCGACATTTAACAAACTCTGATTTCATGAACTGACTCAATCGTATAACTCTAGGGATACACCTCCATTTCGTCCACCGCTTTTAAGAGCATATGCACAGCTCACCGCATGTCATGAACTCCACGTCAGTCCGTCCCCCAGCTTTTAAGAGCATATGCACAGCTCACCGCTTATTAGGGACATAACGTTTCCAATAAGGCATATCATTCTATTGCCACGACTTAACGTCATCTACTAGTGATCCCAGCTCACCGCTTTTAAGAGCATATCATAGATCATCCAGTCTATCTTAGGACTATTTGGTCCAGCTCACCGCTTTTAAGAGCATATGCACAGCTCACCGCTTTTAAGAGCATATCATGACCGAACGTCCATTCCCGTACTAATCCCCGAACTTATCAAACCTACTTACATTCCATTCTAACATCGACACATGACAATTCCCAATGTGGCCTGACTACTCCGAATGAAAGAAAACAGACACCGAACTCATACAAGAATTGCATAGTATCTAACGTCGTCAGATTTATACATTTGTCATTAATCATACTTATCTGTGTTGTCACATATCCCTGATAACCCCCAAATCGTATAATGGAAGTCCGCATCAGAAATTGAACAACAAAACCTCTTATAAAATAATTAGGAAAAGAAACCATGTTCTAATCATGCCAATCGATTGGGACTAAGTCCAATCGATTGGTATAAAATCATATCAATCGATTGAGAAAACAGGCAATCGATTGGGTCTTAAATAGTGTCAATCGATTGCTAACATGTCAATCGATTGAATCTCTATCCAATCGATTGGATCCAGACTGATGGCAATCGATTGGGATTTATGTCAATCGATTGGCACTTCGTCCTCACCAGCAGATTGTAAAAACAGCTTATATAAACGTACACTACATGCATTTAACCCATCTAAGCTTCATAATAACTTATATAAACTTCATATAGAGGGACCAAGTGAGTTAGAACTCACTTATGGTGTGTTTGGCTTGTGTTTAAGCTTGAAATCTCCAAGCTCTCTCTCTCTTCCTTCTTTCTTCTTCCTCTCTGTCAGGTTCTCTCTCTTCTCTTGCTTCTCTTCCTTCTTTCTGCTTCTTCTTCTTCCTCCCAACTGCCAAGGGCAGTGAGTGTGTGTGAGGGTGTGTCTAAATATAGATATATAGATAGATATATGTATATCTCTCAAGAGGTATGTCTCTCTCTCTCTCAAGGCTGCCAAAATGACCCAAGGCCATAAATATGGTCATATATATAGAGATATGGGAGTGCCACACGTTTAAAGCTCAAGAAAAGAAGAAAATATGTCTCAGCTTATGTCAATCGATTGGGACACAAGTCAATCGATTGGGAACAGATATTTGTAATCAATCGATTGGAATAATGTCAATCGATTGGGATAAATGGCAATCGATTGGGATGTTGACACGTAATCAATTTTAGTCGGTAAAATGGCAATCGATTGGAATAATGTCAATCGATTGGTATCTGAAAAGTGTCAATCGATTGGGAAAACTTATCAATCGATTGGCATCAAAAACACACCAAAAGGAAGAGAAAGTTTATACGAGTATAGAAATGAAATACTAGGTCTTATTAATATACCAAAATACAGGGTATTACACGGTGGCAGGGATTACGTCTCTTATTTTGACATCTTTCTTTTATGGTGCATCTTGAAGGAAAACGATTCGATTTTCTAACTCTTTTCTGCAAACATATCTGTGAATCACAGAAAAAGTCAAAAACCAACTCTCTTCCTTATGGTATGGCTCTCACTACTATTTTCTGACATTTTAATGTTCCTCTTGATGATCGTGATCGTCATGATCCCTTTCCTCGTGATCTTTATTCTTCCACTACTTTATCTCTAATGGGATACAAGCTCGAGGCCGGTGCTTATGTTCCTAAAGCCCCCCGTCCTCCCATTGCCCATCCTATTCCCACCACCACCACCACCACTGCCACCACCACCACTGATCCTATCACCACCACTGTCCCATCTTCTGATGTTCCCTCTTCTTCTACTCCTTCTGCTCCTTCATCATCTTCTGCTCCTCCTCATGCTGCTGCTGACCTCTTAGAGCAGTTCTTCATCATCTCCGCCTCTATTGACTCTCTTTCCACCACTGTCACTTCATTACAGTCCACTCTTTCCTCTTGTGTCTCCACACTCTCCTCCACAGTGGCCTCTCAGTTTGACACACTCTATTCCGACATTCTGGAGGTTGGCTCTGCTGTGGATGCGCTTCATACCACCTCTCTTGCTACTCAGGAGCTCGGGGGTCATCGCTTATTCGAAATGCAGTTCAGTATTGACGATACTTGATGTTGTCAATATCAAGATATAAAAGTATACTTTACTTTTCAAGGATTTGTAGTGTGGAAGTAAAGGTCGAACCCACAGAGATTGAATTACTAAATCACTTTAATTTTAAAACCTAAATCTAATTAATCAAGAAAAACGGATTTTGACTGTGATTTTAAATTAACTAAGAATGATGAAAGTAAATCTAAATTATGAAAGTAATTAAAAGTTATTTTAAACGATATTTAAAGTGAACCTAGGATTGCAAATCCACCACTAGCTTCATAATAAGAGTATTTATGCATTTAATTAGTTTATTACATTAGATGATAACGGGGAATTGTAGCTACAAGCCCAATTCCTCCGTCAAGAAGATAACTACGATTCAAGCACCAACATAATTCATCTTCGGTTGGCACGGATTGTCTCATACTAAACTAGGGTTGCAGCACAATCCGTCTTTCCTGGGCATGAACTATTCGGCTACTTGATATCACAATTCAATTAAGTACCATTACATGTAAATAATCTATACAAGCACAACAATTATAGATCATTGAGCACATCACATTCAAAATAAATCTAAGACAAGAATAAACTTTGAAAGCAATTATTTAATCAATAGAAGTACGATTTTATTATTTAAAATCCTCTAAACATGTAATCATCATTAATACATAATAAATCTAAAAGAAAAATATAAAATACACCCTATTACTTGGCTAGGGTTTCATTGAAACCCTAGATCTAGGTTTAAGCGGCCATAGAATTGAAGATTGGCAAGAGGTTGATGGAGGAGGCCATGGGAATCCTTGGTCTTCTTCTTCTTCTCCTTGTTTTTCCTTCTTCAATGGCTGTGTATATTGTTGTATAATATGGTGTTTATATATGTGTGTAACCCCAATATTGAATTATAATAGGGTATATATAGATTTAGAGCAAGTTTGGAGGCTTTTCTAAACCTATTCGTACTAAAACTGCTATATTTTACAATCTGGACGTAATTGGGCAGTTTCGTTCGCGTGGAGATCTTCAGTACACTGAAATATGCAACTTTAGTTTTTACACAGGTCGTGCGAGCGCGATTTTGGGAGGTCGCGCGAGCGAGGTAGCTGTTTGTCGTACGAGCGGACCGCGCACACGAGGTGTCTTTTTCAGCTTCTTTCTTTCTACTTTTTCACCCCACTTAGCCTGGAATCCTTACTTTTCTCCAAATCCTGACAGAAAATAGAAAACAAAGTAAAAAAATACAAAAACAGAATAAAAAGTACTACCAAATGTGAATTGAGGCATGCAATTAGGATTTGTTCTCTCCCGATCACACCCCCAAACCTACATTTTGCTAGTCCTCGAGCAAAAAGAATATAAAAATAAAACTACTACTAAAAATGCTATTCCATTTTCGCATGGATCACGATTGCATTTAGCATATACAACAAGCCTTTTAAACCTCTAGGTGTCCCTAGTCAGACGAGTGAAGTCTCGTGAGGGTTCTCGTCAACAAGTCACCCACAACCATCTTTATTAACTTATAAATTTAAAAAGGTTTTATTAAAAATGAAAAGCACAACAGGCAATACTCCTTATTATAAAATAATGATTTGAAATAGAATAACGAACAAGAAGAAATGGAATCATACGTCCACCTACACCATGAAAAACAATCACAAGCACATGCATCGTATAAATCAATAGAGTTTCTCATAAAATTGCACGTGTGTAATGTGGTAGTTAAATGAACACACGCATGTCATGAACTTGGAATATAACTCAGATAACCATCCAACTATGCTTCGACTACGAATCTCACAATGTTAATTACACTCTAAAATGAAATACTCAGAAACATGTGTAATTTCTCGAGTATATGTGAGCAAATGAAATATGTTTTCAAAACGAGAAACGCTCACATATGACTCATAAAAGACGCATGACACGAAAGAATAGTAGTCTCATGGATAGAACGCCAACAGTCAAGAAAAATTAATCGTTACCATGTTTTAATCCCCCTTCCATCGTTTACATATCCAAACCATGTTTCCTAGGATAAAATAAGACTTTTCAAAGGTTGTAACGTGGCTCATGTAATGAAAAAGAATAGAAAGGATTCATTAGGTAGTTTTAGAATGGCATTGTAAGGCATGTTTGATTTCTTTTATTCGTCTCTTCTACCAACTTTCATCTTTTCATTCTCTTCTTTTCATATATTTTTTTAATTTCTTTCTTCTTCTTTTTTTTTTTTTTCTTTTTCGTTCTTCTTCCAACCTTTTCTTTTTCGTTGCTTTTGAAACGAATATTCATTGAATACCAAGGCAACTACCCCAAACATCATCTCATTTTCTTCTTCTTCTCGATTGACACACCGTCTTATCAATACTAAAAGTTGACGAATCTCTCAGTGGTGAACTCCAAGTTGGTCAAGTTGGAGCAAAAAAAAAAGGATAATAGTGATTAAAGAAAAAGGACATTTTACGGCTCAAAGGGGCGAACTAAGGAAATATTTTTTTTTCATTTATCTAAATAGTAAACAAAGAAGGCCTACCATCATTTCCTAGGGTGATATGGTTCTTCAATGTTTACGGCGGAAGATTATTTAGCATGGTAGCAAATATTTTAACTTTACTATCAACCAAAACAAGAATAATGAGACTAAACAAGTTAATGCGCTACTCAAATGAAATGCAACAAACACAATGTATTTAGAACCCTCTAAATAGAAAAGATAGGCTCAAAAGCTCACTGGGTTTAGTGTCCACCTTGTGTTATCTAGAAATCCGAATCATATTATAGTTCACATCAAACATGTATTCAAGTGACTACGTGCAGTGCATAGTTTTGGGTGCAAATCTATGATATAAAATTACGATTCAAACGATACATATCCTAAACATCGCATCATGACTTTAGCAAATGTTTAACTACATATTCTCTTTGTTTACCATTCTATAACAATCCGAGTTATCTAACAAGAAGTATCGAATAGAGATTGCAAAAACGTAGGTAAAATCGTTTATTTAAGCACAAGTATTAAAAATTTTAAAAAATTGGTGCGGTGCGTGCATATGTGCAAGTGAGTGCATACCCCCAAACCTAAACCTTTCATTGTCCCCAATGAAACAATAGAATGAAAGAGAGGAGAGTATGTAAGGAAGAAACGATATTACCTCGATCTCGACAATCACAAACAGGTGAACATATATATATATGAAATGAAAGTTCAAACATGCTCCAAACGGAGACACTATTGCACTTGTTAATACTTGATAACAAAATAATAACACTGATAAAGAAAAGAAATAGATATATATAGAATACAGACTCGTTTTTTTTTTTTTAACAAATAGAAACTAAACGATAAGTAAAAGACTCAAAGAAAATAATTAAAACAAGCATAAACGTATTATGAAAACAAAGAACTCGATAAGGAACCTCAGTAAACAAACAGAACATATAAAAACAACTGTGGGAGAAAAAGGATAAGAGAAGATAGAGAAAAAAAATTCAAAAATCCCTACCTTGCGCGAGCAAGCTTCGCGCGCACGAGCCCCTCTGCAAGGTAATATTGAGGCCTATTTTTTAAAAAGTAAAAGAAAAATCTCTAAGGCCCAAGATCGAGCGAGCGGGCCGCGTGAGCGAATCCCTTGCGGGCGCGATTCCCGGCGCGAGATGATACTGAGAGCTCTTATAAAACGTTTTAAAAATTTTGTCTAAGGGGCAAACTCGCACGAGCGACTTGGTCTTTTGCTATTTTTTTACTTGTTCTATGTAAATAACTTTAAACGAACTTACCTTCGACCCCCAAACCTGTCCAAAAAACTCACAAAAGACTCAAAATCGACCATAAATATTCAAAAATAAGAGAAACAGAAGAAATAAAGCTTGCGTTGCCTCCCAAGAAGTGCTGTCTTTTACGTCTTCAGCTAGACCATTCTAGCTCAAGACTTATGGAGGCCGTATTTCGAATTTTGTACCCTTGAAGGTATTAGGGAGATTTCGGTGGAAAGCAGAAATAATGTCGTTATGAATTAGTTCATTCGACGATTTTTGTTGATCATGTTCAAATCGATTTCTCACCTTCCGAGTAAATTCATCATTAGGATCCGGATTATTTAAATTAGTCCACTCATTACCCACTATATTATTTACATTACTCACAATTATGTCTTTATTAAGTTCAATTGTTTGTCTACCCTCACCATCCGCCTCACATAGGTAATCGTCATCCTTGGGAGGTTGATCAATAGCGTTAAAGACGTTCAATTTAAGATTCATGTTCCCAAATGACACTTTCATTACCCCTATTCGACAGTTGACATGAGCATTGGTCGTGGCTTAGAACGGACGACCTAGGATGACAGTAGTGTATTTCCTAGCATCTAGCACGAGTTCGGTGTCAAGGAGCATGAAATCGACTAGATAGTAACATTTATCAACTTTAACCAAAACATCCTTGACGATTCCTCTAGGGATTTTAACAGAACGATCCGCTAATTGTATAGTAGTGGCTGTATGTTTAAGTTCACCTAGACCTAGCCGCACCTGAACCCGCAATAGTTGTTTGTAGACGTGGTAAGGTAAAAGATTAACACTCACACCTAAGCCAAGGAGAGCCTGATAAATGATAGTGTCACTTATGACATATGATATCGTTGGTGTACCGGGATCCTTATACTTTGGAGGAGCATGTTGGAAAATTGAACTTACTTTTTCTGTGAGAAAGACCTTTTTCGAAGTATGACTGCGCAACTTGCGCTTTTGAGTGCATAGGTCTTTTAGACATTTAGCATATGCGGGAATTTGTTTAATAGCATCGAGGAATGGAATATTGATTTTAACTTGTTTAAATATCTCGAGTATATCTTCTATTTTCGACCCTTTCTTAGAAAAATGTGACGGTTCTTTGACGTATGGTGGAAAGGGCATTTTTGAAATATAATTAGTTGGGGTTGGTTCATTATCTTTTTGAATTTTACTCATGTCCCCACCCTTTTCTTTATTCAAGTTAATTTTTTTACCTCTTTTTCACTCTTATTCGAAATTTCAACAACTTCTTCCTCTCGAGTAGTCGTCCTAGTTGAAACAACGTTCACTTGCTCATTCGTACAACCCACCTTGTATTGTCCCTTAGGTTTTGAATAGGTAGACTTGGCAACTTACTCTCGGTCAACCGATTTAGTGTATTAGCTATTTGTCCCACTTGGGACTCCAGCTTTGCGATGGACTGTGTGTGAGAGTGTACTAACTGAATCACCGAACCAAAATTTTCAAGCGAGGCCAACACTTTCTCCTCAAATGCATTATTGCGTGGAGGTGGAGGAGGTAAAGGGTTGGGTTGTGTATATCCATATTGTTGAAATTGGGGTCAGTAAGTATTAGGAAAATTATACTGCATAGGATTATAACTAGTTCATGGGAATTGTTGAATAAATTTTATGCGTTGTTCCACGAATTCTAGAAATTAGAAGCGGAAGGACATGCAAGGATATTATGAGAAGGTTCAGAACATAATGCACATACTTCGTAAGAGGGTGCGCTTATCGTTTGGTTCATTGTCATAAGTCGGTCAAGTTTTTTAGATAGTTCTTGTATTTCTATTGACTGACTCGACTCGAAATGCTATTCTCGCTTGAGTTTAGGTGGAAGACGCCCCTCAGGACATACCGACACGGCTTGGTGCATCGAATTCTCGCTTAACATTTCAAAATTTTCCATGCCTCGTCGGCACTTTTGTGTAGGAAGGTACCCGCACAAACGGAATCAGTAGTGTTACGTATTGAGGGAACAAGTCCCTCGTAGAAGAACTGAACCAATTACCACTTGGGAACCTGATGATGTGGGCAAGATTCTTTAAATTATTCCCAAGTGTCATAGAGTGTTTCCCCATTTTGCATCACAAAGTTTGTTATCGATTTTCTTATCTGATTAGTTCTTGTGATGGGGAAAAACAAATGCGGTGTGTTAGGCTTCCTATGTTTTAATTGTGTTTGGCTCTAGAGACTGGAGCTAGTATTTAGCGTTATCTTTTAAAAAGAATGGGAAGAGCCACAATTTTAACTCATCATCAGTTAAGTTTTGTATTTTCAAAGTAGAGTATATATCTTGGAAATCTCCTAAGTGCTGATAAGGGTCTTCTTTAAGACGACATGGAATGAAGGAAGTAGCGCGATGGTAGATGACTTTATCTCAAAGTGAGATGCTGTCACCTCCGGTAATTCTATGCTTGCCTGTGGCGTATAGGCCGTAGGAATGAAATAGTCTTTAAGCGGAGGAGACGAAGGTATATTAAGGTTATTTCCGTTAATACCATTGTTTTGATTGTTTCCAATGTCGGCCATTGGAATAGGTTGGATGTTAATAACGCGTGGTTTTTTTAGTCTTTTAAGGGTATTTTGTATTTCAGACTCAAATAAAGATGACGGTTGAGGTGTGGATTCGTTGTCTAGCATCAACCGAGCTCTAGAAGCTTGAGTTGAGGACCTAAGGACTCTAAGGGTACGTTCAAGTTCAATATTAATCGGATGTAATTTCGGTTTACTCAAACGGGTACCAAATGTAAACTAAAGAAAAACGACACTAAGATAATGACTGACTCAAACAAATACAAGTAGCAGCACACAAATAGAATAACAAGCACACAACTACTATGATGCATGAAAGTTATCCTGTAATACAGTGACCGCGTCAAAGCCCAGCGCCCCGGGTTTCCTAGCTAATGCATGTGCAATTCACCCCTAAACTAATGCAAATAGTGCGTCTCAGCGCCCTGACTTACAGTGGTTTGAAGCGAATTCTAAAAGAAGTGATTTACTTGAATTTTTTTTTCCGCGTAAGCTCCTTTAATGTGCTTAACTCTTCCAATCCGCAACGCTAGAATTTGATTACTTGAGAAACTACAAAACAAAAAGAAAAGTTAGTGACTCAAATCAAAAATGGAAAATAAGAAAAAGAAAACCTAATCTAATATTTACAAATTAACTAAACTAAGATTCTAAAACTAAAGGTAGTAATATTCAATCCCCAGCAACGGTGCCAAAAATTGATGTTGTCAATATCAAGATATAAAAGTATACTTTACTTTTCAAGGATTTGTAGTGTGGAAGTAAAGGTCAAACCCACAGAGATTGAATTACTAAAGCACTTTAATTTTAAAACCTAAATCTAATTAATTACGAAAAATGGATTTTGACTGTGATTTTAATTAAACTAAGAATGATGAAAGTAAATCTAAATTATGAAAGTAATTAAAAGTTGTTTTAAACGATATTTAAAGTGAACCTAGGATTGCAAATCCACCACTAGCTTCATAATAAGGGTATTTATGCATTCAATTAGTTTATTACATTGGATGATAATGGGGAATTGTAGCTACAAGCCCAATTCCTCCGTCAACAAGATAACGACGATTCAAGCACCAACATAATTCATCTTCGGTTGGCACAGATTGCCTCACACTAAACTAAGGTTGTGGCACAATCCGTCTTTCCTGGGCATGAACTATTCGACTACTTGATTTCACAATTCAATTAAGTACCATTACATATAAATAATCCATACAAGCACATCAAACATAGATCATTGAGCACATCACATTCAAAAAAGATCTAAGACAAGAATAAACTTTGAAAGCAATGATTTAATCAATAGAAGTATGATTTTATTATTTAAAATCCTCTAAACATGTAATCATTATTAATACATAATAAATCTAAAAAAAAACATAAAATACACCCTATTACTTGGCTAGGGTTTCATTGAAACCCTAGATCTAGGTTTAAGCGACCATAGAATTGAAGATTGGTAAGAGGTTGATGGACGGCCATGGGAATCCTTGATCTTCTTCTTCTTCTCCTTGCTTTTCCCTCTTCCATGGCTGTGTATATTGTTGTATAATATGGTGTGTGTATATATGTGTGTAACCCCAATATTGAATTATAATAGGGTATATATAGATTTGGAGCAAGTTTGGAGGCTTTCCTAAACCTATTCGCACTAAAACTGCTATATTTTACAATCTGGATGTAATTGGGTAGTTTCGTTTGCGTGGGGATCTTCAGTACACTGAAATACGCAACTTTGGTTTTTACACCGGTCGCGCGAGCGGGTCGCAAGAGCGAGGTAGCTATTTGTCGCGCGAGCGGGCCGCGCGCACGAGGTGTCTTGTTCAGCTTCTTTCTTTATGCTTTTTTACCCCATTTAGCCTAGAGTCCTTACTTTTCTCCAAATCCTGACAGAAAACAGAAAACAAAGTAGAATTACACAAAAATCGGATAAAGAGTACTAATTAATGTGAATTAAGGCGTGTAATTAGAATTTGTTCTCTTCCGATCAATACTCGAGACACCATTCGGGTGATTCGAAGTCGTGTTGGGTTATGACAGCCTTTTTGATATCTTTTGAATTTAGGCCTTTTTGTATAAGCTAAACTGAACATCTAGGTCAATATTTTTTGGGTTTGATACAGGCTTACATTTCTTGCTGTATTTTTTTTTTTTTGTTGTTTACACTATTTCTATGGATACTATCAGCGATTGTCTCTTTTGTTATATTAAATTCTATTTGCCATTTATGCTTGTCTATGCACTCATGTTTGTATGATGATTATATTTGCTATTGCTTCTCATGATATTTGTGTACTTGTCTGTTTGTATACTAACCGTGGGAAGATGATGAGACTAGTCTCCGGAGTCCCACGTGTATGTTCCACACTCCTAATACGCGACTTTTCTCCAATAAGTCCACGCAAAAAGGTAAGACCCACATTTTTTTTTCTTCAAACGTGCGACCTTATGCCTATAATGGCTCCACAACGATAGCTTGATACACCCATTCCTTTAAACCAAATAGCAACTAAACATGCTCAAATACATTTCATCATACTTTCGACATAATCAAAACATTTCACCGTACAATTGGGCATACTCGTCAATATAATCGCCCAATATGAACTACATAATATATATCTATAAACTAATACATGCTTTTCATACAAAACATGAATACATGTCAAGAAATCATTCAAAAACACATGGTTGAATCACTCACTATCTATTTATACTCTTAAACGTCGATCCAAAGAAAACCCAAGCACAAAGAACGTGCAAAAGTCCATCTAGTACAATTCCTATCGATCAAAAATCCGATTATCAATTTTTTATGAAAATTCTAGAAAAATAAATTTCAGAAAACTTAGCCAAACAAGCCCTAGTGGGTATCAAAACGAAGTTGTTACCTCAAGGAGTTTGAATACGAAATCTGGAAAAAAACAAACGGACAGAAGGTCGTCGATTTGTGACGGAAAGCTCTAAGCAACAAAATCCCCAAATCTCCTCTCTTGAATATCTAATTTAGGGTTTGAACTTATGAAAATATCTCATGAGTTTCTAAATATAGGCACGATTGAGAATTACGTTTACCTCCCCACGAGTTCTCAAAAATCCTAATCAGTCTCTGAAACTTTCTACACAGCTAATTCATAGCTTCACAAGTGAAAACTAAAAAATATAAAAGTTTTCGACTAAGTTCCGTTTGGTTGCTAAATGCAAAATCTACATGATTTTACAAAATTGCTAATTAGCCTACCAATTCTGTAGCATGTTAATTCGTCCTCACAAGGATACTAAAATTAACAACAGAAATATATTCTATACCAGCAAATAATACAGATAGTGAAGTACACAGGTAAATATTTATTTTTAGATAAAAATTTAGAGTATTCCACAATGAACATCTCATATTTGGAGAGACTTCACAACATCGCAGCACTCATTCTACACAGTCTGAAAGGGTTCTCTAACACATATAGCCAAATCGACTAGTGAGTCAAAACTCATTCACACATGTGCCAACATGCACAACACATCACATTATCATGTATGACAATGTAATGAAATGCAATAACACAATTACGGGTGTTATAATACAGTAGCATATTATCATAAACCTAAACGTTTTTTTATAAAGATAGTAACATCATGGTTGCAAAAAGTTGCAAAATTAGAGCCATTTAGTAGATGTTACTGTCTTTAAAAACTATCCCCATGTAAAAAACAGTAACATACCATTAAATATTAGCAACATGTACCCGGAAAAGAAGATTAATGTAATATTAAGATGTGTTACTTAAAGATAATTAATGTATAAAATGCTTTAAGGTGGGATTATGAACCCACAAGTAAAAATGTGTTCAAATGCGGACACAGATGAAAGTTCTGTAAAAGGCAGGACTGGTATAAAAGTGGGACCCAATGAGGGTCTAATTAAAATTATTTGCATTTAGATGCTATTATATGCTTATATGAATACTTGTTTAAATGTTTACAAATTATATTATGTCTTATGATAGCTTAAAGGGACCAGCTTAGGTACCTATGTGAGGGCATATTTGAATACAATTCATACTGGTAGGTTTAATAGCAACCTCATAAAACTATGTGAGACCACGTTTAAGACCAACGCGAGACTTAGATTAAATCCATTTAAAAGATATGGGTAGTTAATGTAATTACTTTGGGGGTTTCATAATAAACAATTAGAAATTTCTAGGGGTGTAAACGAAAAATTGAGGAAAAGAGATATACATCTCTTGCATGAGTTCTAGTGACTCATTCATTCATAACACCACAGCTGGAAAAAGAGAGAATGAGAGAACTGAGAGCTCTCGATGAAGACGACGGGTTTTCGACACCGTTTTCTTGCCGTTCCTTCGCCATTCGACGCCGAATTTACGATCCGAGAGCACTTTTGAACTTGTGGAGCTAAGAGGATCACATGCACATAATTTGTTTTCATTTTCGGCAATATTTTTCCAATAACTGTTCTTGATAGACAATATTTGTTGTAGCAAAACTATGTAGGATTACTTCAGAACAAGAATTGGATTTGGTTCTAGCTTGAATCGGGATTTTAGGAGCGTAATTGCGTATAATTCGAAGAGATGAGTGTTCTAATCCCAAAATTGGATGTTCAGTTATGTTTATGTGGTAATTGTTGCTAATAGATGCTTAATTCTTGCTTATGTACATGTATATTGATGAATTTGGATAAAAAGCATGTCAAGTATGTGAATTTGTTGTGCTTATATGCTAAGTCACTTAAATGCTTATGTGGATCAAGGGGAAGTCAAGTAGTGGTCACCATTTATAGGTCCCATATGAAAGGGATAAAAGGCCCTCAAGAGTAGGGCGTGGTGACGACCACAATGAAATGATGGTGACACCTTCGGGGGTCACAAGAGAGTGTGTGATGCACTATATTCGCCCAAAAGTGAGAAAGATCCGGGGTGAGAAGGACCTAAGGATGGTGGCTGGAGTTGCTTGACTTCCCGGAGATCAATTTGTTGTTGCTTATATTGATTGTTGCACTTGCATATTAAGCATTCCAATAGCATGATTAGTTCTTTCACTAAGCGAAAGCTTAAACGAAAATATGTTTTTTGTTGTGGTTATTGAATAACCATTGCAAGTACCAAACGAGACGAGGAGAGGAAGTGAATTATGCGATGGGATAAGTTTAAGAGTTGTGAATATGTTCCTATGCCTAGATGGTTTAGTGTTAAATACTACTTTTGTCTTGGAAAATACTTGAACAATGTACATTTGGAAGACTTGTAATATGTCAAGTTCAAGTGATTGTTAATTATGTCTTAAGATATGAGTTGCATTTGCAAGTCATAAGTTGTGTGTTGGGAGAGAACTTCGGAGGATTAAGTGGCTATGTTGTTAATTTAACTTGGATTCTTCTTGTTTGAATGTTTATGTGTATAATGAGTTGCTATGAGGAATTTGATGCAAGTTGGGATTCTAGTAAAGGATTAATGTGTTGGGTGTTAAAACAACTTCTCAAATGGTTTGAAATGGTTTTGGAAGTGTTTTCCGATAAATTCTTCATGGTCATGTTGTTTTGAGCTCATCTTGGCAAGCACAATTCATTTTCCTTGTTAGTTTGTGAGATTGGGATTTTTATGGCTAGTTCTTCATTTGAATGTGCTTGGATTATGTTTTTAAATGTTTTGGAAAGAATTACATATGTTGTGGACATGCTTATGGGTGTTTGGGAGGTGTTCCCAAAAGTTTCATGATGTTTGAAACCAATTGTAGAGCTTGGGGTGTGTTTTGAACTGATTTAACAGAGTTTTAACAGTAGGAAAACCCATCTGCAGAAACCGGATTGACCCATCGATTCAGGGCTTCTGGAGGAGCAGAAAATGACAATCTGCTAAAACCGGATCGATCCGGTTTTGGGGCGGATCGAGCCGCTGGTCTGGTTTTAGCCCGATGACTTTTATGGAAACAAGCATAACTCCTTTTAGAAAATTCAGATTCGCGCGTCATTTTTTACGTTGGAATCGGGACATGAAGACCTATCTTTTGGTATAAAATTGACTATACCTCATTAATGACCATTTTACCCTTGGGGGTTGTTTTGTTATATAAAACTTGTTTTATGAGGTTTAATTCATAGTTTTCTTAATATTTTGAGTATGTTTTGATGTGTGGGCTTTGTTACACATGTCCTAACCCGCCTAAGGCGGGTTGGAGTCAGACGGGTTGGGGTCAGACAGGTTGGGGTGTGACAGAAATAGTAACATGTCATCTACAATAACATTTATTCAAATTAACTTAATAATCGCAAAATTGTGACCAATCTTCAGATGTTACTATTCAGTTAAAAATAATATCATATCATCAAATGCACAAAAAATCAAAAATAAAAAAGTTTGCATAGTAACTATAGATCTTGTTTGATAGATCTTTCCTTCTAGGTTATAAATATATAAATTTTATTCAAAATAGAGTTGTTGTTTGAAAGTTCCGGCATTTTAAAGTTCAAAAAAAAAAAAAAACAACTTTCTTGAAAACATGATGAGGTGGCAAAACAGTAACGCATGAGTGATGGGGGCAATATGCTAATATCCTTATTTTCAGTTTAAAAATGGACTTATAGCCATGTAATTCAAAGATGATTGTCTGTCTCTTTAAATCCAAACACTTGTACTTATCTTCTATTTCCTTTCAAAGTAGGGACTTCTATTTAATTTTCCCTATAATATATAGTAATATTATTTTAATTAATTAGTTTAATATGTATCATGTATGTGTGCATATTTGGAGATATATGTATATATATAGATTAGATATTAATGAGATTTGAGAAGGTTTAAAAAGAAATAAGGAAAGAAGAAAAAAATGAGAGAGAGAGAGAGTGAGAGAGAGATTATATATGTATTTCTTATTAATTCTAGAGATATAGAAAATAGGGGGTAGGGGGAAGAAAAAAAAATGTGAAAAAAAAACTCACAGAGCGTCTGATTCAACTTTATAATATATATATATATATATGGGTATGTTTGATAACTCAATTAAGTGCTGAAAATGAAAAGATTCAGCACTTATTTGTTTTCAGTGCGTTTGATAACGTACCACTTAATTGAAAAAGCAGCAAAAAAATCACTGAAAATTTTAAGTGAAAAATTTCTACTGAAAATAATCACTGAATGCTTTCTATTTTAATAGTTGAAGCACTGTTTTCAGTATTACAAATTCAATCACTTAAAATTTTCAGTACTTAAAATCCAACACTTAATTTTCAGCACTTAATTTTCAGTTTTATCAAACGCACCCTTAGATTATTAATTATAGAGATATAAAAAATAAGAGAAAAGAATAATAATATGATAAAAAAAATTACAGAATTGTCACGTGACAGATTTCTGATTTCACTCTATAATATTAGATGATTTTGATATGGAACAATTGGCATGGTTTAAGTTGGGGAATGCTAGAGAACTAGAATAACCAGATCGAGTGCAAGGAAAATCAAAAGACCATGAACTGGGATTGCATTAACCCTCTTGCCAAACAGCTTCCCTCATCTATTCCTTCTCAATGAGAACCGGTTCAGGTAAAAGCGGTTCGGGCTGAGCTACCCGGTCCACTGCTAGCTTGAAGACGATCAGCAATCGCAGTTAGGGCACAGAAAAGCTTCAGTCGCAGACTCTCACTCATATATAGTTAGTTCGTGTTCTAGAGAGAGAGAGAGAGAGAGAGAGAGAGAAGAGAAGAGAAATGCCTTTCGTAGCCCAAACACAGCGACAATCCGACTACAATCTCTTTCCTTCGTCTTGTCCGATTGTCATCGATAATGGCAGCTCTTATTTTCGAATCGGGTACGTACAACCAAGAATTCCCTATTTTGATTTTTGTTTATATAAATATATATATACAGATATATACACATTTGAGATATATAAATATATATATACATACATGGGAGCTTGTGTTTATATATGATTTGATTTTATTGTTGTACAGATGGGCAGGAGAGGCTGAACCTCGCGTTGTCTTCCGAAACATCGTCCAAAGGCCACGCCACAAAACCACCGGTACATGCATTTCTTCAACATTTTCGTTATCTTTAAGATTTTTTGTTTTTGTTACAAGTTGGTGAATTATGCTATGATTTGTGGTTTTAATTTTCTTTTAAATTATGTATGCATCTCCATTTAGGCTTAGTTTGACCCCCACGTGGCTTTTTAAAGGAGCTTATGAAATTTATTACTAAGTTGTCTGATAATTTTATACAAGTGACTATTCTTCAAAAAGATATGATGAACCATGAGCTTTTAAAAGCTCCCCGAAAAAAGCTCTAAGTTCAATTTTTGCAAAGCTCATGAACTAGTTATCAAATGAATTAACATGAAATTGTGCTTTAAAAAAGGAGAAGCACCAAAATGGGGGCCAAACTAAGCCTTAGTTTCAATATTGTAGGTTAATGCTTTTTTGTGAAATTGTTGTTTTGGGCTATGTTTTGCAAGAATTATATATATACACACACACACACAGAGAACCCTTCTCATGAGAGAATCCTCACTTTTACACTCCTATTTACAACAGTTGGATCCAGTTTGCAGTTTGTGTAATTACTTCAGAATCCTTAATGAAAACTATTTCTACAGCTGTAAGCAGGAGTTCCTCACTTTGTTAAAGTGAGGACTCGCTCATGAGAAGGGAACTATATATATATATATGTAAAGGGCAATGCTATTGAGTTCGATACTTGAGAAACAGTTAAGCATTTGTGGATACCAATTAATGTGGGTTGTTTTTTTTTTTTTTTTAGAAAAAAAACTAATGTGGGTGTTTTTATTTATTTATGCAATAATACGGATAAAATTGCAGAGTTCCACATGTAGTAGGGTTGGTTGGCCTTTTATATGGGTGTTACTGTTCTTTGTCAAGGGTAGACATCTTTTAGTTATTTAGCATAATGTTGTCTTAAATTCACAAACAATTTCCAAGGTCCGCTTAACCAATTGCTAGTATGCATATATGGATATTATTATATAAATCTTATTTAGGTAATGGACAACGTGGACACCAAATCTAATATTGTTAAAACTTTTTTTTTTCTTTTAAATGAGGTAAATATCGTTAAAGTTTTGAGAACAAATTAGAAGTTAAAATTGGTTAGAGCCTCCTAGTTATGAGTACCATTTGGATTCTCTGAACTCATAATGTAGATATTGGGAAATAGACATAGATGATCTATAGAAGCATAATATGCTCTTACAAATTGAGCATACCTAAAGTATGAAATCAAAACCGGGCTTCTGAAATTGTTCATAATTAGGACCTTTTGAAACTAAATACAATAAGGCATCCTACTTTTTCTATAAATCATATGATCTTATCAAACATGATCATACATGTTTTCATATGTTCAGCATTTTCGTGTGTTCTTGCTATATCCATGCCCTAATTGCTTAAAATGTGTAGATTCACCCTATTAAGTTGTATCATTTTCGTGATCCTACATCCGTATATGTGCTTCTTAGGTAACACCATCAATCTTTCGGCATGGGCTCTGTGAATGGAAATAATGATTGTCCAAGCAGGCATCTTGATTTCACAATATGGAACAGTTACTCTCTATTTTTTTAATTGTAAATTTTCAAATCCTTTTCTTTTTATTTGTTCTATGTTGTGTCAGTTGGACAAACCTTTCCATTCTCTCGGTTGTTTTCTGGGAAGTGCATATATGCAGAGAAGTGCATAACTGCATATACAACTTGTGTACGCTTTTTTGCCCCTTTTACCAACAACTTTTTGATGTTGAAAGTTGTATCGGTTATTTATTTATTTATTTATTTCAACAATATGCTGTACATGCTTTTTACTGCATATACAAGAGATAATTGTGCTTTTGCACCCTTCTATTAACAGCTCTCCATGAATTGTGTGATTAGTACTATCAGTTCTTAACTTACTTGTAGATGCACTTTTTATTTATGCATTAATTATTCCTTACTTTGAGGGAGTAAATGTCAAGTGCGAATGGCACCATATGTATATATGTTAGTTTGTGTATTTTTCCTATGTGGACAACACCTATCAGCATTTTACAGCTACAATAATAATGATCACTGTGAGATGCTTACAATGGGCTTTGCATGTAGAAATAGTAGTCTCTAACCATTGTCATCTCATTGATTTGGATTTTATTGACAAAGACCCAAGAATAGTTTGGGATCTTAAGATTGTGTGCATTGCGACGATAAATATTGATGTCTTTCTGGTTTTTGTTGCTTTTCTTTCTTCCCCTAAAAGAAAATGAGCTTGTCTTTTACCAACAACTTTTCAAGTGTTTTGTCTCTTGATTGAACCAATTAAGTTAATAACATATTTCTGTTTTAGGTGAAACTGTCACAATTGTTGGTGACCATGACCCTACATTGATGAAATACTTCGATTGCACGCGCTCAGGGCCTCGTTCAGCTTTTGATAGTGACGTTGTTTTCCAGTTTGAGATAATGGAATATGTGAGTTTAATCCAGATATGTTTTGAAATTCTGCACGATTGATATCCACATTTCAAGCTGAATATGTTACATCTTTCTTCCCTACCCGCTCCTCAAAATAATTTTTTGTTATCATAACTGATAGTGGTGCATTTGGAACGAAAGTAGTTTTTTTTGTAATATATGTATTACTAATTTACTATTGATGTACTTGAGATACAGAGAGAGAGAAGAAAAACAAAGAGGGGTTGATATGAAAATAGAAACATGATAAAGTGCGAGTTATGTGTTGTAGAAGTTGTGGAGCATGGGGTTTAATCAATGCCTAATTCATGTCCTCATATGCAAACACCATCTCTCGCATAAAGTAGTAGCAAGTAAGTCTTTCTTTTTTTAGCAAGTAAAAATGTAATAAAATGCATCCTTAAAATAAGCTGATATTGAAGAGGATAATGCAATTCCGATTGGTGAGAATTGTTTCTGAAGTTGTCACTCCTAAGTCCAAACACACCCTAACTTGTCATTGAGTAAAAGTAGGCAAAACTTCTACGTAGGTGGTGATGTTGTGTGCGTGTTTCAGTCTTTCAGTTAGTTACTATATTATTTCAAATTTGCAGCCTTACATTCTATTTCTTGCATTGTAGATTCTTGACTTTGGGTTTGATCGATTGGGTGCAGATCAATCACAGGTACATCTACACTTCCTTTCAATCTATTGTTTAATTATCTCCAATGGCACATATATATATGGTCGATCAGTTAGGGAGCAAAATCTGCTTTCACATCATTGGTTGTCTGTTTGGTATTACTGCTTCTGCTCTGCTTTCTTTTGCAACGAGACTGGTGTCGCTTTGTTAAGTTAAGTGATATCTACAGTTAATCTGGTTGTCTTTAGTCTATCCTGGACCCCATCTAGTTCAAAGTTTCTTTTGGTTTTAAAGATATGAAGACCTTAAATCTAGGTAGCATCGGTGTGGGTGTATGCAAATTATTTTATAACTATTAGTGCATTAGTGTATACCCTATATAATGGCTATCATTATTTTCTATTATTTCTCTTTTAAGCCCCCAAAGTTTTCAAAATTGTATGAAGAACTTGTGTTTTTTTTTTTCCAAAGAATGCTACAAAAAAGTCCCAGCCACACTCTAAAGAACTCACAAAATACACGGTGCACCAGTACCGGTGCGCACTAAGTGCTGGTGCGGCGGCCTTTTGAAGAGTTCGCGCTTCATAGCTTCAAACCCATACGTTGCATACATGGCTTTGCTCTTTAGTTTACTTTTGTTGATTGTGGTTGCCAGATTTTCTCCATTGGTTGTTTTCGTGTTAAACCCGGCTATTTAGGCTCTGTTTGGTTCCTGGATTTGGTAAGGGAAAAGAAAGGAATACCTCGAGGAAAACACTTCTCTTTGTAGGGTTAATAAGGAACGAAAGAAAATACAGTGAGAAGCAAATTAAATTATTTGAATCCTATGAGTCACTTTGACTTTCCTTCCTTTTTTCTTTCTTTCTTAAGTTGCATTTATATCTTGATATTTTTTTTAATGCTACTGTGGTAGGTTCTAATGTGACGTGTGTAAGAGATGCATATAGGTATAACACGTAAGCAGGTTAGTACAAGTGGAACAACAGATAAAATATGATAAATAATGTAAAAAGCGTGGAATAATAAATATGTAAAAATATAGCAGAATAATGGGATTCGGAGAGACTTCGGGTCGAATGAAAACCGAAGTAGCCCCAAATGAAAGAGAGAGAAAGCAGTGAGTGTCCAGGAGTTATGTGTGTTGGAGTAAGGTGAAGGGTGGTGAGTAAGTGTTGGAGTGTGGTGAAGGGTAGAGTGAGACGAAGGTGTAATAAGGCCGAAGGGTCTTGTTGAGATGAGTGGTGTTATGAGGCAAAGGGTCTTTGGTGAAATGGAGGGTATTGGTGAAGACGAAGAGTCAAGACGACGCGAAGGGTCAAGTGAGGCAAGGGGTCTTGTAGTCCGAAGGGTCTGGTAGTGCTTGAAACAATGGGAATGTTTTGTAAATGGGTGAGAGTAGGAACGATAGTGAACCCTTTGCCCTAATATGGGAATAAGCTGTGTTGTGTTGGGTTCTGTCTGGTCGGATGTAGTAAATGAGACTACTATTTATACAGAAAGTCATGTGAGGTTGCGAAGTTTTGATGTGGTGGAGAGAAGCTGAGTTGGCATACTTTGAGTGGGTCGTTTGTTTTAGGTAGATGGACGGTATGGATGGTTTAAATGCTCATGTTTAAGGTAGGTGGAGGTATTGTATGAGATGTTGATCTGTCATGGCTTCGGGAGAAACGAGTCAAATAGAAAAGGTATTGTCTCTCGGTGGCAGAGGAAGGTTGTGGGGTTAGTCAAGAGGGAAAGATATGCTATTGGTGCAGAGGTTTAAGCGAGTGAAGATACCGGGGCTCAGGCCATTGGTGTAGAGGATTAAGCGAGGGCGAGTGTCGAGGTGTGCAGAGGGTTTCAGCGTAGGAGAGATCTGAGGCTATTTTCTATTGGTGCAGTCCATTATGCAATCTTGAAATGAGTAAGCACTGATGGTCAAAGGTTTGGGCAAGTTTTGCAGTGATAGGCTTCGCCCATTGGTTGTGGGGTTGGTTGGGATAAGGCACGTGAAAGTCACGTGTGTCTCTCTCTCTATTTGGGACCAACCCTAACCTTACCCATGAGGCACATGCTAGGGAGATGCCTTCTGCTCTAGCCACCTAACCATAAGTTTCCAAAATCCCAGCAGACTTGACCACCCTTAGGTACTGCTTCCGGACCAAGGGTGGGTGTCCGAGAGGGGTGTGTGTGTATATTTGAAGTGTGCTTCCTTTGTGGGCTACTCCTCAAAGTGGGTTACTATGAGGTGAGGTTTCGGAGTGGACTCATCAAAAGTAAGGCTTCAGAGTGGGCTACTTGTGGTGGGCCTCAGGGCAAGTTTCTTCAGTCGTGGAGTTTCACAGTGGGCTCTGCGGTGGGCTCGTTTGAGGTGAAGCTTCGGCGAGACTTCGAAGTAGACTCATAGGCTTCGGAGTGGTGAGGCTTCGGAAGTGGCCCACTTGAGGTAGGTCTTTTTCAATACAGTGGGCTCCGCGGGTGAGCCCTATTTGTGGGCATTCTGAAGTGGGCTAGCGGTTGTTATTGGTGGGGCCAATGTGGAGTCCATAATCAGTGGTGGTGATGTTACATGTGGAGTCGTTGGTGATGTGTATTGGTCAAACTGTATGAGCCATCAACTATTACCTACATTAGCCCCCCTGTCCACATTCTAGACGTGAAGCAGCTAGGATGCGGGCATAATCCTTGCGTTTCTTTCTGAGGTTGTTTTTCTGACGATGAATGGACATTTCGTCTTTTGCGGGTGGTACTAGTGTTCTGGTGACTGTGTTGAGAGTTGATGGACGTGTCCACTTTTGCAGGTAGTACTGACTTTCAGGTGAGTTTTTTGATGGCAAATCTGGTTGGTAGTTTGGTCCAGTAAATATTAGTGTTATTCGGTGTCCATATCCATTGTACATCATTCTGGGATAGCAGCTATAAAAGGGGCTTTGGAGAATTCATACATCCAACTCTTCAACATGCATTCTGTCTTACTCTTTCGGTGAAAGTGTGAGGCATGTTCCAGGTTCCACTTTATGTTGTAGAAAACTCTTTATCTGGATTTTTATCATGTGAGGTCAGAGTGTTTTGGCGATGGTGTGAGGTCAAAACTTCTTGGGACCTCCACCATGACTTGTACCAAGCTTGTGCATGGAGTGGGGCTACAAGTTTTGCCTAGCATATTTCTAGGGATCTTTTCTATCAGTGCAAAATGGGGAGAGAATGCTTTCATCAATGCACATGTCTTATTCGACTGTGTGTGTTCTATCCGGGTGTCATACTTCTTCGTGGTGCTTGAGGCGAGTGAATGATTTATATTGCCTTCCTCATGTATTAAGGATGAAGTTCTTAATTGTGGGATAGTTGGTGGTGCCGTTGTGTTTTGCCGTCAACCGCTGCGAGGCCCTCTTCGGCAGGAGTATTGGGCTGCTGAGCTCGAAGCTTTAGCCTCCGAGGTTCTTGTTACAAGGTCTCGAATCGGATGACATTTTCAAGTGAAGCGGCAACTCAGCTCTGTTCCCCATTTCGAGTCGGACTCCAGTAGGCGCATGTGTGCGCCCATTTTATTATATGTATTGGGTCTGTTCCATGGTGCACCCACTATCCTTGAATTGATGTATGTATGAGTTTGTAACCTTTTTTTTTTTTTTTTTTTTGGTGGTATTGAGAATTCGATTTTTTTATGTTTGAGATTGTGCATTTTTGTTTTCACATTTCTCATGGCGTATCATTCTTTTGATGAGTGGTGGTTTGGAGAAACCCGGAGATATTAATAATGTGGAGAAAAAAGAATAGAGGGAGGGGAGCATGTTGCTCGCTTTGTCCCTTGATGTCAATATCAAAAAGGGGGTTTGTAACCGCACTGCCCTTGTGATGCTAAGAGATAGGGAACGCGACGCTTGTCCCATCCTTGGGATTGGGAGAGGGAGAGTGTGTTACTCATGTCGCACACGTGATGGAGTGCGTATTGCTCATGCTACCTATATGGAGATATGGAGACTAGAGTCGTGCTCTTTGGGGATTGGAGATTACGACCGAACGATTTGGAGATAGGAGAGAATGTGATGTTCATGCCATGTCGCTATGCAGATTTGGAGATAAGGGGAGAGCGTGATGCCCGTGCCATCATATGGAGACATAGAGATGAGGAGGGTCGTGCCCTTCTTTGGAGATATGGGGATTAGGGGGAGAGCAGGTGCTCGTGCCGCCACTTTGGTGGAGAGCGTGATGCTCGTGCCACCCTTCTCAAAGGGGGAGAGGCATGTTGCTCGTACCACCCTAGTGAGGATAGAGGGAGAGAGCGCGATGCTCGTGCCACCTTATGGAGAGTAGAGCTCGTTCGTTATGGAGAGACGGAGAATAAATCGTAACAATACTGATAGTGATAGTGGAGTTATTGAGCGTCTGTCGACAGTGTAGACTATATGTTGGTGATTACTCATGCTATGATGTATCATTTCGATTTATCAAAGTACTTGTACTACTTCGAGAGGGTACAGGGTGAGATTAGGACGTGTTTGGTTGCCACAATTTTGAAAAATCCTCATGCTTTGTCCTACTTAGAGATATAGACCCAGTGAGCTTTGTTCCTTGTCGTACCAATAGTGAAATAATGCAAACGCTTTCCCGAGGGATGCAAAGAACAGTTATCGAGTAAGCTTTCGAGTAAGCTTCGGCGGGGTACTTGTGAGGGTGCGAGAATATCTGAGTGAATGTCGTTGACATGTAGCTTGGTTGCTTAGTCATTTTGAGGCTGTAAGCTATAACAGCATATCGCTGGCCAAAGAGCAAGTACTGGTGGCATCATATCACTGGTTAGAGAGTGAATTTGCTGGTGAGGGACAGGGCCGGTCCTGAGATTCCTAAAATTTCCTGGGGCCTCAAGCGAACTTTAAAACAGGGCCCCTCTAGGCCTCTATACATAAAGTTTCATAAGCACATAAATTTTATAAGTGCAAAATAATTTCATTAAAATGAGAGGATAAACACATAATTAAACTGTTCCAATCAAGCTTACCTGCTGCTTGGTGATGCAGATTGGGAGATGATGCTCAGATGCTTTACCGGACTGCTCAAATATTCAACACTTCAATGAGTTCAATCAATACTTCTGAGTTCTGAAAATTTCATTAAAAGAAGATTTTAGGAAGAAATTAGAAGAAAAGATAAGGAAAAAAAAAGTTAGGGTTCAATACAATATTACAGTGAAATTTCAAATGTTCTTGTGTAAGAGTGATGTTAGGTTCACGAGTGGAATGTTCAATGTTGGAACATATTGTGAAAACAATGGAAAAGAAAATCTGAAACAATTTGTGAAAATCTAAAACAGTAAATCAAAATACAAGACTTCGAGGCATATGCCGTATGCGTATCTAAAGACACTTTCTTTAGAACTTGATTTTTCCCCACTCGTAAGAGTTTGCTAAAGGGTTATAGACAAATTGTCCCCAGGATACAACAAAGCCTAAGGGTGATTTTTCCAACTGTTAAGTGTTAAATCTTTTTTCTCAGTGACTATTCTAATAGGATGGTCTTTGTATCTATATTTTTGTATATATGAAAACATACTTTAATTGGAAAATCAGATTTGTATTTATAGAAGTGAAAGAATTGGATCTTATAGTGAAAAGTCACAACTACTCTTAACCCAATTCAATTTTAAAATTAATTAATCTTTAAATCACTCTCTGAATGATTGATCAGTTCACCCAAAAAGTAATTTGTACACAACATCAAATCTGAGTGAATACACAATACTCACCTTTAGTTGAAAAAGATTGATCCATGAGTCCTGATTGTTCTAAAATCTGAAGAAAAAGAAGAAGTTAGGAAGAAATTCAAGAAATTAGAAGAAAACTTAGAAAAGATAAGAAAAAAAAATTAGGGTTCAATACAGTATTACAGTGAATACACAATACTCACTTTCAAGCTTCACCACACCATGACACCATGAGTCCTGATTGTTCTAAAATCTGAAGAAACAGAAGAAGTTAGGAAGAAAATCAAGAAATTAGAAGAAAACTTGGAAAAGATAAGGAAAAAAAAAAGTTAGGGTTCAAATGTTCAATATAGTATTACAGTGAATACAAAAATACAATACTCACCTTCACCGCACCATGGCCAAGAGGGAGGGCCGCCCACCGGAGGGACTGACGAGGGAGATGGAGAGACGATGGGAGAAGGAGAGAGTCAGAGAGTGAGAGAGACGATGGGAGAGGGAGACTGGGAGAGGAGTGTGAGACATATGTAATATCAAATATGTATGAGACTTTCTCTTAGTCTCTTAAGTATAGCCTGTAGGCCCTATATTGGTTAAAAAAAAAACTGAGGCCCAAGGCAGCCGCTTGGGCCGCCTGGCCCAAGGGCCGGCCCTGGTGAGGGAACAAATGGAGCTTGTTGCTGACTAGTAAGTGGTGGCAGTGTGTTGCTAGGGAGAGAGCAAGTGGTGGTTGCAGCAACATGTCTGTTACGTGTTGCTGGCAAGAGAGCAAATGGTGGTAGCATTTCTTGTGGCAAGCATGTTTGTAGGGACATTGTACGTTTTGATCGTGGTCTTGGGGATAGTGAAGTTGAAAATTTTGTATCTTCCTGAGGGCTCCCCGTCTTCTTGGCTTCTATGTTGATGTGGTGAAGGTGAGGGCGAGCCGAGATTTGTCAGTCTATTACATTAGTTCTACCAACAAGTGTGTTGTGACTAGTTGTACATTATAGAGCTGGTCATTGTAAGAGGCCTGCTCAGTGGAGCAATCATTACCGGGAGAGTGAAGTTGACCAACCGTTGGGCCTTAGATTTGTATGGAGAAAAGACTTTTTGGAAAGTGAGCTGTCTGAGATTGAGCAAAAAAATTGGTAGTAACTCGGATGGTCCATTTGTCTGCCTGTCAATAACTATGGACGCCTTGAGGAGTACAAGGATTGTTTAGATCAGCGGATCCCTTCTCCTCCCCCTTCGAAAGAAATAACAACTGGCAGCTTTGGTGGAGCATTTCCTTCTCCCATTGTTAAAGGAAATGAGAACTGGTAGCTAGAGTGGAGGGCTTTCCTTCTCCCTCATATATGAAACATAATAATTGAGCGTTTTCCTTTTCCCCCCCATAGAAAATGGAGTAAAGCATTTTTCTTTGTCCCCCTCTGAGAGGAGACTGGTGGCGTGGCTACTGTTTGGAATCAAGTGATCGTTGTAATGTACTGCAATATTGCACTAGTTGTACTGTATTGTGGATAATATAGAATTCCCTCGGTAGAAATGTATTTGAGGATGTGGGTGGCTGGTAGCTTTGGTAAGAGAATGGAAGTGGTTGGTTGTGCCGGTAAATTTGAGTGGTGGCAGTTATGTCCATGACAAGCAGTAAAACGCCTGTAATGAATATTTTTCTGTATCGGTGTTATATTATATCCATATCCTGAGGTGAATCTGCGGGTAGTGCTTTCAGGCTTCTGGTGGAGAAAATGTGTGTCCTTCGGAAATATTTACAAGAGTGGAAAGAAAATTTTATCTAACGGGAGCCTTGGTAATATGAGTGAGGTTTTACCAACTATTGGACCCTTTTTCTATTATTTAAAATTATGGAGAGAAGCCTTGTTGAGTTGGAGAATGAGTTGTAAAAGATTGAGCAAGGCTTGTAACACGGAGGCTTCCCCATAGTTCGTTCGTCAATGAATGTGGACTCCCTGGGGGTACAACTTGGGTATATTACTTTTTTGATCAGCGGGCTTGCTTCCCTGCCTCCCATTGAAAAATGAACGATTGCTAGAATAACTTTCTTATGGTAGATGGATCAACTAGCTTGGATAGAGTAATTGTTGTGCTGTATTCTAATACTCTTGTTGTGACTTAGTTGCTCTGTGTGTCTGTGGAGCTTTGTTTATCCCAGATACCTTGTTGGTAGTGTAGTCGTTGGTTGTTTATTATCAGACATGATAGGTGAGCTGGAGGAAAGTGAGTGTCGACTTAGCTACAGGGTCTGAGTGATGGTAAGGAGGGGGGGTCTGGGTGGAGAGGGGTCCGAAGGAACATATCTATATATATATTGTATGTATATATGAGAGAGAGGCGAAAGAGAGTGAAGAGAGAGGCCTAGAGATTTTTTTTTTGGTGGTGGGGTGGGGGTGGGGCCCAGTGCCTGAGAGAGAGAGTGGAAGGGGGTTCCGGTTTAGAGGGGCAGGGTGGGTGATAAGAGAGAGAGTTTCTGAGAGTTTTGTTTTTTTTGGGGGTTGGGAGTGGCGCCCAGTGCCCGAGAGAGAGAGAGAGAGAGAGAGAGAGAGAGAGAGAAGGGGGTTCCGGTTGAGAGGGGAAGGGTGGGTGATGAGAGAGAGAGTTTCCAGAGTTTTGTTTTTGTTTTTTTGTGTTGGGTCCGGGTGGGGGTTTTCGAAGGGGTTTTTTTTTTTGTTTTTGGTCGAGGGACCCAAGGAGAGAGCGAGAGAAAGAGAAAGACTCGGGTTGGGGTCCAAGCGAGAGAGGGGGGTTCGAAGGTGGGGGTGGGCCGAAGGTCAAATATATATATATATATATGTTTTGTGAAGGAAAGAGGTGGGGCCTTGGAGGTGGGTTCCGAAGGTGGAGTGGATCAAAGGTGGGGAATTTTTTTTTTTCGGGGGGGGGGGGGGGGGGAGAGGCCATTGTTAGTAGCCGCAAGCGAGAGGGGCGAAGGTGAGCAGCCGCAAATAAGGGGGATGAAGGTGAGTAGCACCAAGTGAGGGGCGAAGGTTCCCTGTGGCTGAAGGTCCCAAAATTTGGAGTGTAATGCTTACTCAAAGCATATGCCAATAAAATAATTTATTATTTAAGTGGGACCCAAGTGTGGGGTTGGGTTCGGATGAGGGAGCCGAAGGTGAATTATGCTTTTTTTTTTTGGGGGTAATTGGCCATCGGGAAGGGGGCCGAAAGTCTTCACTTTCCTCTTACTTTCTTTCTTTATTTATTTATTGCCATTGCCGAGGGGGGGGGGGGGGGGGGCGAAGGTCATGGGTTCATGGGGGGTGTAGGTGTGTCCCGAAGGGTGTCATTTGAGGGGGGTAGGTCATAGGTTTTTTTTTTTTTTTTTTTTTGTGTACATACATGTTATATTTATATATATGTATATGTAAGGAGGTAAAGATAGGGTGAGATGGACCACCACATAGGATAACTACATGCATGGGCAGAGCCAGTAATTTTGGTCAGGGGACTTAAGCTATACGGGAGTACAGGGGCAGCGCCCCAAGACAAATTTTTTTTTTGGAGCCTATTTATATATAAGTAGCGATTTTTTTTTAGGGATATACTTATAATATGAGACTAATTGGTGACCCGTAAATATTATATAGTGTTTCAAAATTCTAGGGGGGCTTATTTCTAAAACGCATAAAATTCTCTCACTAAAAGTGTAATTTTCAAAATTCTAGGTGCCTTTCCTCTTGAATAGTATATACCTATGTATCAATATAAATATAGTTGATGGCACTAAATTGGGCCTTGTACCCCTTTGAGGGGACAAAATATAAGTTGAGGAGGGGCCAAAAATATGTATGTGTATATATATATAAATATATGTAAAACGAGAAAGTGTGGGGAGGCGGAGGGGCGGAGATAAATGTAGAGAGAGAGAGAGAGAGATATTTCGGATGAGGGATCCGAAGGTGAACGTGTTTTTTTTTATTTGGGCATGGACCTTCAGTTGGGGGGGCTGAAGGTCTTCTCCTCTTTTTTTTTTTTTTTGTTGCTTGGGGTGGGGCCTGGGAGGGGTTAATGTCAAGATAGGTTAGATAGTTTTTTATTTTTGTTTTGTTTTTGGCTAGGGGGGGGAAGGTCATTGAGGGGGTTGGTTAGGCAATGATAGGTTTTTGTTTGTTTTTGCTATGTGGTCCGAAGGTCTTGGGGATTTAGGTGAATGATCCGAAGGTTCATTTGGGGGTGTAGGTGAATGATAGGTTTTTTTTTTTTGTGTATATATATATATATATTATATATATAATGAGGTAAAGATAGAGTGAGATGAACCACCACATGGGGTAGCTACATGGTAAAATCTCTTCTGTCCCACTAGGAGATCTAGTGTTCGAGTCCCCTCCATTATATTTCAGATGGTGGGAGCTAACTGCTGGGTCCACCATAAATGATGACAAAAATTTGTAAAGGTGTCTTGTCCTTGAATGTTAGGTGCCTTGTGCTTAAAATGTGGGGCCTTGTGTTTGAAATGTGGTACTTGAATGGTTGGTGTTGTGTGCCTTGCATTATAGAAATTTGGAACATGGTGATGAAATTTTTTTTTTTGCAATTATCATGACTACAATAAAATACAATAATTATTTTATTTTATGTGCATAATATATATATATATATGCATATGGAGAGAGAAGAGAGAAAGCTGAGAGTTAGGAGGGGGAGCGTTTTTTTTTTTTTTTTTTTAGGGGGCAAACAGAATCTGCACATAGTTTTCACAATTGCCCGTATCCATTATACCAACTTTTTAGTTTTGTCTTGGAGTAGATTTCAAGTAAGGGTAGTTTTCGAAAATAAGTAAAAATTGTATTCCATTTTGAGAAAGTAGACACTAAGGGTGCGTTTGATAAAACTGAAAATTAAGTGCTGAAAATTAAGTGCTGAATTTTAAGTACTGAAAATTTTAAGTGATTGAATTTGTAATACTGAAAACAGTGCTTCAACTATTGAAATAGAATGCATTCAGTGATTATTTTCAGTAGAAAATTTTCACTTAAAGTTTTTAGTGGTTTTTTGGCTGCTTTTTCAATTAAGTGGTATGTTATCAAACGCACTGAAAAAGAATAAGTGCTGAATCTTTTCATTTTCATCACTTAATTGGGTTATCAAACATACCCTAATTTTGGGACATTCCAAAAAATAAAAGGTGAGGCCCGAGTGTGAAAAGTCGGGTGAGGGGGTCCTTTATTTATTTATTTATTTTTGGTGTGAGGTGTGGCCATGGAGAGAGAAAGTGGTGAGTGAAAGGAGGGAGGAGTGCGAGAGGAGGGGGGCGAAGGGGTGGTGCGCCCAAGGTTGGGGCTTCGGGTGAAGAGAGAGAAAAAGAGAGAAGGGGAGGGATGGGTGGGCGGCGGCGGCTTCGGGTGGACCTACTGAGGTGTTGAGTATTAACCTAGGTTGTTGGGTTCATCCCATTGAAATGGGTTTTGCAGGCTGGAGGCAACATTAATCGTTGGACATGATAAACATGCTAGAAGTCTGTGGAGTCTAGGTCAACCAAACTCCATTGAAATGGGTTTTTTTTTTATAAAACAAATGTTAAATGATGTCATCTATTGAATCAACTTGCCGAAGCCTCATGGAAACTTGGTGTAAATTTTCTTTTTGCTAAGGTCAAGGCAACATATATATAGCCATATATCTGTATGCATATTCAATAAATATGGAGTTTGGTTGACCTAGACTAAGGAACATGTTCAAAAGTCAAAAACAAAACTAATTTGAGCATGTAATGCATATTTAAAGCATAGATAATTAAAATGGTGTCAAATGATTAGACTAGTCATTGTAATGAAACAAAATTTCGTGCGTGTCTAGATCGAGTCCCAGACCACAGAGAATTGTTTAGTGTGGCTACTATATGGAGCACATATTTGATAAACTAAACCAAGCCTCATGGCCCTCGCCTACTAAATTATTTGGCACCAAAAAAAAAAAAATTTTGAATTGTCAAAACCTTTTATATATTGGATGGCCATTTGGGAGTTTTAAAGAAGCCACATATAATAAAGTTGGTTGTTTCTGGTGGAACCAAATAAATAAATATTTGTTTTATTTTCTCTTTTTTTTTTTTTTGGAGGGGGGGGGGGGGGGGGGGGGGATAGAGGGGGGGGCACCAGTGGGTGTAAACCCTCGACTTGCAAAAGATGATATTGAGTGACAGTAGCACTAGAGAATAGTTGTTTGCTAACCATGCTTGCGAGTATACCTCCCACTGTGGTCGCCAAAATGTGGTAAGTTCTAATGTGACGTGTGTAAGAGATGCATATAGGTATAACATGTAAGCAGGTTAATACAAGTGGAACAACAGATAAAATATGATAAATAATGTAAAAAGGGTGGAATAATATATGTAAAAATTTAACAGAATAATGGGATTCGGAGAGACTTCGGGTCGGATGAGAACCGAAGTAGCCCCAAATGAGAGAGAGAGAAAGCAGTGAGTGTCCAGGAGTTATGTGTGTTGGAGTAAGGTGAAGGGTGGTGAGTAAGTGTTGGAGTGTGGTGAAGGGTAGCGTGAGACGAAGGTGTAATAAGGCCGAAGGGTCTTGTTGAGACGAGTGGTGTTATAAGGCGAAGGGTCTTTGGTGAAATGGAGGGTATTGGTGCAGACGAAGAGTCAAGACGAGGCGAAGGGTCAAGTGAGGCAAGGGGTCTTGTAGTCCGAAGGGTCTGGTTGTGCTTGAGGCAATGGGAATGTTTTGTAAATGGGTGAGACTAGGAACGATAGTTAACCCTTTGCCCTAATGTGGGAATAAGCTGTGTTGTGTTAGGTTCTGTCTGGTCGGATGTAGTAAATGAGACTACTATTTATACAGAAAGTCATGTGAGGTTGCGAAGTTTTGATGTGGTGGAAAGAAGCTGAGTTGGCATCCTCTGAGTGGGTCGTTTGTTTTAGGTAGATGGACGGTATGGATAGTTTAAATGCTCATGTTTAAGGTAGGTGGAGGTATTGAATGAGATGTTGATCTGTCATGGGCTTCGGGAGAAACGAGTCAAATAGAAAAGGTATTGTCTCTCAGTGGCAGACGAAGGTTGTGGGGTTAGTCAAGGGGGAAAGATATGCTATTGGTGCAGAGGTTTAAGCGAGTGAAGATATCGAGGCTCATGCCATTGGTGTAGAGGATTAAGCGAGGGCGAGTGTCGAGGTGTGCAGAGGGTTTCAGCGAGGGAGAGATCCGAGGCTATTTTCTATTGGTGCAGTCCATTAGGCAATCTTGAAATGACTAAGCACTGATGGTCAAAGGTTTGGGCAAGTTTTGCAGTGATAGGCTTCGCCCATTGGTTGTGGGGTTGGTTGGGATAAGGCACGTGAAAGTCACGTGTGCCTCTCTCTATTTGGGACCAACCCTAACCTTGCCCATGAGGCACAAGCTAGGGAGATGCCTTCGGCTCTAGCCACCTAACCATAAGTTTCCGAAATCCCAGCGGACTTGACCACCCTTAGGTACTGCTTCCGGACCAAGGGTGGGTGTCCGAGAGGGGTGTGTGTGTATATTTGAAGTGTGCTTCCTTTGTGGGCTACTCTGAGGTGAGGCTTCGGAGTGGGCTCATCCGAAGTAAGGCTTCAGAGTGGGCTACTTGAGGTGGGCCTTGGGGCAAGTTTCTTCAGTCGTAGAGTTTCACAGTGGGCTCTGCGGGTGGGCCCGTTTGAGGTGAAGCTTCGGCGAGACTCGAAGTAGACTCATAGGCTTCGGAGTGGTGAGGCTTCGGAAGTGGGCCACTTGAGGTAGGCCTTTTTCAATACAGTGGGCTCCACGGGTGAGCCCTATTTGTGGGCATTCTGAAGTGGGCTAGCTGTTGTTATTGGTGGGGCCCATGTGGAGTCCATAATCAGTGGTGATGTTGTTACATGTGGAGTCGTTGGTGATGTGTATTGGTCAAACTGTATGACTCGTCAACTATTACCTACAGCTACTACCGTAAAATCGATTTTCGACAGAATGAAAAAGACAAAAGCATGTTGGAAAACACAAGGGAAAACACAAAAGTACTAGTTTCTTTCTTGTTTTCCTTTCCTTTTCTTTTCCTTTCTAAATTCACAAACCAGCATAGCCTTAGTTAACTTACATATCTTGGGCTTTTGGACATCAGCGGGGGTTGCACGCATAGATTTTGTCGTTACTAGAATATGACTTGTCGATTCTGAAGTCTGAATGTTAATGGAGCAATCACTAAAATCATGTGGTGACTGTAGGATACTAGGAATATAAAATGGACATCTCTGCTGAAATCCTGCATCATCTCATTTTGAGAATGTTGGAAAACATGCAACGTGTTGCTTCGAAATATCCTACTCTACATTCAATATTTGGCATGCCTATATTTTATGTTTTTACTTTCTGCTGCACATTTGGCAGGGTTATAGTACTGAGTTCTTGTTTTTTCATGACACCATGGCTTCAACTTGATAATATTAACGAAACCTTTTGATGTTCCAATTTGAGGGGCAGAACAGATTGACCATCCTGTCCTGATTACAGAATGTGCATGCAACCCGGTTCAGTCTCGCAGTAAAATGGCAGAACTTCTTTTTGAATCTTATGGAGTTCCTTCAGTAGGTATGAACACTAGCCATCAGTTTCAAGAAATCCTGTCCAAGCACTTCTGATTCTTAGGCTCTGTTTGATTTGTTGATGTAAAGAAGGAAAGAAAAGGGACTGAAAGCTTTCTTCCTAATGTTTTCTGAAGTATTTTCCTCCATGCTTAAAGAGCATCATTAAAAAAAATATATAACATTAACTCGAGAAAAGAGGAAGGAAAGTGACTCACAAAGGAACATTTTAAACTTTTTTTCACCCTAATTTTCTTTTACTTCCTATTTTCCTTACTAGCCAAACGAAGAAAAGTGCTTTCCTCATTGTATTCTTTTCTTTTCCCCACTAAGTCCACGAACCAAATGGAGACTTGGCAAAAGTGGAATTCCTTTGCTTAATATTCTTAAGTTAAGGAATAGTCTGCCAAGTTTTAGTATAAGTTGTCTGTTCATTCATTTGCTTGGTTTTATCATCTAATTCCTTTTCCTTCATAGAGCTGTTCTTTATTGTTCCCTCCCCTTTATGCTTGTACATACTACATACCATGGAGTCTGCCTCTTATTTTGTTCTAATTTCTTTCTGTTGTTACATCTGTTTTGTGCTCCTTTTCTTATGCTTAATTAACGTATCTAATCCTGTACGTGGCTACAGCATTTGGTGTTGATGCTGCCTTCAGCTATAAGTACAATCAAGGACTTGGGCTTTGTGATAAAGATGGTCTTGCAATCTGTTCAGGATTTACCACAAGCCATGTTATCCCTGTATGCTTTACTACCTCATTTATTCTAAAGTTAGTAATTGACATGCTAGTAGGTATTTCAGGCATTCAGGTGCTTATATTTTGGTTCTGTCAGAGGATATGTAGTGTTGCTTGTCCTGATTGTTTCAACATAAAAGCTCATGAGTTAATCATCTGCTTAAATTTCTTTTTAAGAAGTCTTCTCTCTCTCTCTCTCTCTCTCTCTCTCTCTCTCTCTCTCTCTCTCTCTCTCTCTCTCTCTCTCTCTCTCTCTCTCTGGGTGTGTGTCTCTACATGTGAGCACTCGCTAGTGAGTTTATGCTGTGACCAAAACTGTGATAGGTTTTCCCCGCCTTGTTAGTGATGTGATAATGACAATTGACAAAGCTGATATCTGTAACATGTGTTTATTTACGTTTCAGTTTGTAAATGGAGAGCCTGTTTATGAAGCTTGCTGCCGAACTAATATCGGTGGATATCATGTGACCGATTACTTGAAGCAACTTCTGTCACTTAAATACCCTCAACATATGTGAGCAAAAATTAGTTCAAAATCAACTTATAATATAAGAATTTCTGTTTGGTAAATTTTTGATTTTTTCCTTTCAAAATTTTTCTAAAGGTCAAGACTTACATGGGAGAAGGTTGAAGACCTGAAAATGGAACACTGTTATATTGCCCCAGATTATGCTTCTGAAGTTCAATTATTTCAGGTAACAAGTGCTTTTCTCTCTTCCGCCCCTGTTTGGGATAACTTCTCAAACAAATGTTTGGGCCCTAATGTGTTTCTGAGCACCAACACGCGTATATTAGCTTCGTTGGATAAATTTTTAGCAGCACTTTAGAGCTTTGTCATATGAACTGGGTGCGGGTGTGGTTAGTGTGCCTAACACTCGGACTTCCTAGATTCAAGAATCTAAGGACACAAGGACATGACAATAAATTTATACAATCCGTATATTGCTCAGAGGCTAATGTGTTTTTAATATAATAATATGACTTTTAACATGAGCATTTTGTCCATTTTGATTCTTGAAAGAACTTAATCTCAAAAGGACCATACTTTCTAAATCACAGTCTCCCTATGAAATCCTACATTGGTGCTCCACCAACTTATTCATCTCTCCAGGGATGTTTATGCTACGCCCACATCTCGAAGTCCATTCTTCACAAAATACAGACTTTATATTACTATACGAATATCTAAAATGCTTCTTGGAGAATGTCCAACCAGGAATGTCTGAAATAAATCCCATACCCTTATCTGAGTGTCAAGTGTCTAACACGGGCACTTCAACCTATTAAGAAGAGTCCATGTAACATTGATTTGGAGCCCCAAACCTGCTTCAGCCCAAACGTTATGCAAGAAGCAGATTTGGGTTTAATTGAATTTTGTTTATTCCAGTGGTGCCCCTGTGATGAGGGCTTCTGCTTCTGCTTCCGCCTAGACGCAAAAGCCACAACCAATGCAAATGGGCCCTTCATTCTCTTGCATCCTCATTGGCTGAATATTTAGTCTGGTAATCATTGTGACAGAAAGGAACGAAGGAAGCCGAAGAGAAGACCAGGTCTTGGCAGCTCCCATGGATTCCATCCCCAGTCGAAGAGCCACCATCGGAGGAGGAGATTGCTAGAAAGGCGGCTTTGAAGGAGAGACAAGGTCAAAGGTTGAAGGAAATGGCTGAGGCGAGGAGGTCCTCTAGAATAAATGAACTAGAAAATGAACTAAAGGGCTTAGAATTTCTTCTACAGCAGCTCAAGCACGTGGAAGAGAGTGACATTCCGTCTTTTTTGGCCGAGACTGGCTATGTCTCAGTGCAAGAAATAGAATCGGCTCTTGTGAAAGTGGCGCAATCCTTAAGAAAAGCGAAGGGCGAACAAAATGAAATTGAGGATAAGTCGGATCCTTCCACAGCTGAAAAGTATAGCCTTATAAATATCCCGGATTACATGCTGACCCCCGAGCAGGTAGGCTTCTATATCAAATCATTGCTTACAAGCCTCTTTGTTTTGAAGTGGTAGTTGTTGTTCTAGTTATGCGCGTGCGCGCGCACACACATTATGTAGTGATATCAAACCATGGTTTGAATTATTGTGAGCGACCGAGATGTCTAGCTGGAGTCATCGCGGTATCATTGGTCACTGAGACCATATTACGACCCGTTATATAAATATACCAAGAGAAAATTGTCTATTTTCTATTATGATGTTGGGATAGATGTGATAGGAACAAGGAAAATATTGATTAGATTGTGTGTGTGTGTGTAGCTGATTATACAAATCCTTTTTAGACTATTTTTTAGGATTTATAACTACATTATAATGTACTCCTGTCGTAGACTTGTTTAGTTGATAAACCAATTTTTTTTGTGTATTGCCCCATATCGAGATCTGACACCACGACTGAGTCTTCTCGGACCTCCCAAGACGGTCTCCGATACCCTGACTTTGAACCATATCACAAACAGCCCCCGATATCGCGATGTACACCGTGACTGAGATGTCTCAGAGCCTCCTGAAAAGATGTCCAATACGACGATTTTGAACTGTGTACCAAACAGATGACGGATAAGTGAAATTTTCTGAGACATATTGGTCTCTGAACTCCACTTCTTATTTGATTCTCATGAAGTTGTAACATGTCCAAACAGAAATAGTTTTTGGAGTTTATTTTTCCCCATACAAGATATGGTCTTTGTAAATTGCTGTTGCTCTGAAATCCACAGACGGACTTCCAAGTATAAAATGTAAAATTGTAGTTTATGGGAGTAATGCTTTTCATCTCAACCCATCCATGGAAAATGCCACTCTTACTTAGAATTCTTAGTAACTTTCCTTATAAATTGACGTGGAGCTGCCAGCAGAAATGCCACACATACTTCCAGCTTTAAAAACGAGTTATGATTTTGATTACTGCTATCCAAATCCCTAATATTTTTTTTATTTTTCTTTTCATTTCTTTTTTCATCTTCTTCTCGGATTGTTGATATCATAATTATGTACCCCTCAATGTATGTGGTCACCTTGATAGCTCAAAGAAAAGAAGAAGCAAGCGACACTCAAAACCATGTCTGATGGCCGGCAGCGAGCTAAACAGAAACGATTCGAAGAAGAATTAGAACGAGAGAGGAAAAACAAGCAAGATGAAGAAAAACGACGGTATGCGCTTGTTGAGTTTCTTTAAGTTATATCAACTATGTTACCCTCGACAAGAGGTCAGCTATTTAAGGAAGAATTTCCCTGTATGGATCCAGATGTAGTGTTTTGGTTGGTTGATTGCATTTTCTGTTCACTTCATGATAAACACTTCAGATTTCGTCAGACGTACGTTACAGCATGGTTGTTAGAATGGTCGATTCACTCGAGTTGTTTTGAGTTTCATTCAATCCAACATGATTCACAATTCAATACGATTCATGATTCATAATTTCTAACTCTGAAGTTTTTATAGGAGAACCGTTAAAATTTTGAGGCTTGATATTGCATGAAATTTGTGTTAATTTATCATTTTGTTCATTTTAAGCACTAGATTGTGTATATGTATACAGTACATGCAAATACATTTTCTTTACTGTTTACTTAAAACCGGGAATCTTGCCATTCAATCCTGGATATGATTCACGATTCATTATTTTGGCAAACCAATTCACGATTTGACATCTGTACGTTATAATATGCTAAGCACAGTTATAGCATCTCCATATCTATTATAAAATCCCTGTTTCTTTATCTGTGTAGAGAGAACCCAGAGCTTTATTTGGATGAGTTGCGCTCTAAATACAAAGAGATTTCTGAGAAAGTTGAGCAGCGAAAACGCCCCAAGACAAATGGCGGAAACCAGAATGGAAATCATAATACGTCCGGAGGTATTGGCCGTGGCAAGAGATTGAATGAAGCCCAGAAGGAGAGGATGACCCTCTTGACAACAGCAGCATTTGATCGAGGGAAGGGTGAAGATACTTTTGGTATTAAAGATGAAGATTGGCAACTCTACAAACGGATGGGCAAAGATAATGACGACGATGATGATGGTGAGGGACCCGATGAAGATGAAGCAGAGCTGACTCGTATCTCTTCTAAACTCCAGGTAGGTGATCTTTCGTTAATTGTGACCGAACTTTTGTATTTAGGTTCCCAACACTCCAGTACCCTCTATTTTTCCAAAATAATATAAGTGGTGGTTTATGCTCTTTATTAAAATTTGTAGTATCATGTAAGACCCTAGATTTTTTGATGGATTACAATTGAGGACAATGGAAGACAACTATTTTTTTTTTCTTTTTTTTTTTTGGGTATAGAAACCAATTTTTATTGAAGACAATTATTTTTAGGCCTTTAATGGTCATCTCATATTTGTTAATGCTTGTCCTCAAATGAAATGAATCAAAAATGGAGGGCCTTAATTTATGCTATAAATAGTAGAGCACCAAAATGAATTTTTGAAGAAATAGATGATTCTGAAGTGTGTTTGACCCTTGTATTTAGTACTCATCTCATTCACGGGTCCCAATCAGTCTCTTGAGACGTGGCTCATTCATCAAATCCCGGATTATGTGTTACAGGAAATAGACCCAAGCTTTGTTCCCAAACCAGAAGTAGGGTCCTCGAGTGCTGAGGTCCCACGGCCCCGCCCTCTCACCAAGGAAGATTTCCAGATCGTGTTCGGTGTAGAAAGGTTCCGGTGCCCTGAAATTTTGTTCCAACCGGGCTTGATCGGGGTTGACCAGGCAGGGTTGGATGAGATGGCCGGGGTCTCGATCAGGAGGCTGCCATCGAAGGGCCATGATTTGGAGGAGAGAATAACTAACTCCATCCTCATGACCAGTGGGAGCTGTCTCTTCCCCGGTATGGACAAGCGCTTAGAATCTGGAATTCGGATGATCCGACCGTGTGGGGCCCCCATAAGGATTGTCAGAGCGTCTGATCCGATTCTTGATGCGTGGCGTGGGGCTGCTGATTATGCTGCTACTATGCATTTCCCGCAACAGACGTTTAGTAGGATGGATTATTACGAGAAGGGTGAAGATTGGCTACGCGGATATCAACTAAGGTACATGTTGTGATTGTTTTGATCGTTGCCCTTCGGTGGAAGTGGTAAATCTTATGTTAAACAAACAATCATACACCTAAGGGCTCACTGTCACGTTTCGCTTACGGCGTACTCAAAATTCAAAAAGATTAGTGCATATAGGCTATTGATTTTCTTCTGTCTTCTTGTAATTCGTCTGGCTATGCAATGCAACTTCTCCAAGTTTTTCGGTACAAATTATGTTCGCGTAACTATCTGCCTAGTTTGTGCTAGTCCATGACAATTTCAACTCTAAAAATGCAGAATTAGAGAAATTTTGCCAGCTCCTTCAATGAGCAAGCCCAAAATTCTGTGGGATTAAACCTACATGTGTGTGTGTATATATATGAAGGCCTTCCCTAGCACTAATAGCTGTTTTTGCAAGCCTGTGAGTAGCTACTACTAAAATTAACTGCCAAAGAACAAGCAAAATGTCATTTTTAATTGTTAGTCGTTCAAAAGGCGAGACATTTGGATCCTTAATCTCTGTCAATTCAAGGATCCAAATTTGTTCTCATTTTTTACCCTTGTTGCTGCTGAATCGCTGCTGCCATCACCAAAGCCATCGTTGCCGCCACCACAGGGAACCCTTTTTTTCCTGTTTTGTTTTGCACGGGCAATGTCTAATATTATATATTATTGGACGACCCTCAATTTTTTCTATAGCTGGCATTGATTTACAAATTTGGCAACAGAGCTTTTCTTGTCAGGGAATGGTGGTTTTCTTTGATTTTGATATCACTGAACCACTGAAGAAAAACATAGATGGAGCCTTGCACTCATCTATTCTCCATGTGAAAAGATGTATAACAGATGCATATGATAATTCATTACTAGGTCTTTCAGCCTATGTAGCTCACTCAATTTATTTTTTTTATTTTTTTAATTTTGAAAATTCTGGAAATTGACCACCTGAACCAGTTTTAAGAGAATTACTAGACTAGGCATGAACTCGTATGCAAGTAAATGGCACACACAAAACACTACAACTTGTTAAACCAATTCACCTATGGAATCACAATACCGATTATTTGCTTTCCCTAATAGTCTCTAGTTTTCACAGTAAGAACATAGTTCAAGTGAAATGCTGTCTGTTTCTGCAAATGGCTGCTAATTCTGGTAGCTTTTAGAGAAAATGCTATAGAAACATGAGCTCCTAGTTTAATTAGGAGAGTAACATAATCAAACATTTCTTCTAGGCCAAAATTTAAGTAATCTAAACATGTAGAAATTGTTAATGATTGGGCTATTACACATACTACGTGGGTTGCCTATTTTTTCTCGGGGGAAAAAAAAAAGAAGAAGAAAGAAGAAGAAAAAAATCTTCAATTTCTTTTGAAAATGTTAGCGTAAACAAGGGTTAACGAATTTATTGAACCCCTTTTCGTTTGGCTTCAATTTAAAAAACCCCAAGCAAGCACACCAAATGTATAAAATGTACGGAGTATGTACGTAAAAATAAATTAAATTGAACTCATGCTGTATATTATAAAACACAGACCTCTCATTTAAAAGTGTACCTGAGATGTGACGATACTTTAGAGTAGTTCTAGCATTGTCGGCGATTTTAGCTAAAATCACACTTCTCTATTTTTTCCAATCCAATTTTTGATTGTGAATTGCAGTAGTAGGGCTTTTCATTTCAGCTAGCTAGTTCACTGAGTAAGTTTATTCAACTCAGTTCAATTAAGAGTCTCTCCTGACCCTTTCCCAGACCCCGCACTGCGAGAGCTTCGTGCACCGGGCTGCCATTTTTATATATTTATGGTTTAGATTTGCATCAATTGACAACGTACAAATCTGATAGTTGAGGTTGGAGAGTATTTGGAATGCCAAATTTGGCTAGTTAGAGTTTATGGCTAACTAGTTGAAATAGCTAGTGTTAAAAGGATCCACAATTTGCATTGATCTAGTGCGAGAGCAATTAAGTTGCTCCGAAAGTTCGCCCACGTGCATGATTTTTTAGTGGAAGGATTCTCGATAGCCAATATGGGATTGCCAATTCGGCAGTACCTATGTTACTTTGGCAGGATCACAATTTATATATTTAAATTTTAATTTTTTTGTTGCAAAGTTGAAAATAAAAAAAATTGAGATCATGGCAAAGCCACATGCAACCCCCCACATGGCTGCCAAGGATCCACATGCGATTTTTTGTTGTGGTAACAGTAAAAAAAAACTCCCTCATTCATTATAAAGTGCTTATGTTACATTTGGTAATGAATTATTTGTATTAAATCCATAGTGGATGCCTTAAAGTTAATCTACTAAAATTCAGAAATGTGCTTTTGGCTAGTTATTTTAGTGAAAATGGTACTAGAGTCTGTCAAAGCCTTTCACCCAATAAAATATGGTAGCCTATTTAAAGATGCATGACATGTTTTACCAAGCTTCACCCAATAAATAAGTACAAGACTTTTTTTTTGTCAGGCACCACACACTCCCAATCTCTCATCTTATGATACTTGGACTCGCAATTACCTAGTAGGATGAAATTTCTTATCACTGGGTCATTCCTTGGTCTCACTAAATACAATATTTTAGTAAATTTTTTAAATATTTTTCATCTTGCTCTAGAATATTATCGTTCTTCTTGTATGTCACATATGAGTCACGTAGACACTTTTTACACAGACTAGTCGAACTTCTAAACAATGGAAGATGTATTCAACAAATAGCACACAAGTGTTTTCCTCAAAATAAAATAGTTAAAAATAAAATAAAAAAGAAACGAAGAAGCTGCAAAATTTAAAATTTTTTTTTTTTTTGACTTCAAACAAAGCGTCTGCAGACGCACCCCCCACACACACACAAAAAAACTGGTCAGGAGGCCAAGGCTCAGTTCAAAGTAGATTCTATCACATTTCCATAGATGACCAAAGAAGAAATAACTTCCCACAAACATTCTTAGTGCAAGTTGAAACCCTCCCCGCGTCTTGGCAAGGTAAAGCATAATAATTAAAAAAAAAAAAAAAGGCAACTCTATAGTGAACAGATTCTCATATGAGAAGGTGTGTTTTAACTGTTAGATGAGCATCTGACAATAAATGCATCTCCAAATTCTTAAAAATCTTATGGCCAAATTCTCATCAAATGGTTAAAATCCGCCTTCTCGTATGAGAAACTTTTTACAATGGCCTAATTGCACTTTACCCCCTCATACTAAACACGTGTTTTTAATTGGGTACATGAACTTCTTTTTTTGCAATTGGGTACATGAACTTTCATCCCCTTTCCTTTCCAATTAGATCAAATTGATGACACCGTTAGTTTAAAACTAATGGAATTGCCCAGAATTGTCCTTTTTTACAATTGGGTACATGAACTTTTATCCCTTTTTTCAATCAGATCCATTCGCTAACGGCGTGAGATTTTGTTGGATGGAATTGTCCACGTGTCCTTCCCCCAAATTTTGACCATTTTTTATACTCCTTTACTACTTTTCGACATCAAAATGAGAGAAAACCCTCTCACTGTGACAGAAAAATGGATAATTTGGAACCTCATTTTTTAATTTTATATGTCAAAACATATAATTTTATCTATTGACAGATAAATAATATTGAGCTAAACAAAATAATACTGCAACGCATATTTTTTTGTGAAATTTCGAAGTCCATTGCGTTGATCTCGAACAAATACTTGAAATAAAAAAAAATCATCCCAAAAGGCCAAAAGACAAGAAAATTAGGATTGTTTAGCTCAATATTAGATGTCTGCTAACAGATAAAATCATATGTTTTGATAGATAAAATGAAAAAAAGAGGTTCCGATTTAACCATTTTTAAAAGGACACTTGGACAATTTTGTCTAACAAAATCTCACGCCGTTAGCGAATGGATCTGATTGAAAAAAGGGATAAAAGTTCATGTACCCAATTGTAAAAAAGGACAATTCTGGGGAATTCCATTAGTTTTAAACTAACGGCATCATCAATTGGATCTGATTGGAAAGGAAAGGGGATGAAAATTCATGTACCCAATTGCAAAAAAAGAAGTTCATGTACCCAATTAAAAACACGTATTTAGTATGAGGGGGTAAAGTACAATTAAGCCAAATTCTAAAAAAAAAACATCTCAAATATCTTAAAAATCTTATGACCAAATTCTCGTCCCAAGATGAAAATCCTTACAAAGGAGTGAAAGGACTTACCCAAAAAGAAATAAAATTGAGAACAAAGCGCAACGGCTACTAGTTGCACATTGAAAGAGTACAAGCCAAAAAGGCAGACAGATATACAATACAGCTCCAATGAGCTTTGATCCCTCCCCCTCTCTCTCTCTCTCTCTCTGTCACTCTCTCACTCTCACTATACATAATATATACTCTAAGTGACCGTTGGAAAACATTTGCAGAACCAAAAAGTTCAAAAAACCCTCTCCTTCTCCAAACAAGGAAGGAGCGTCTCAAATCCCCAATCAAACCGACCGTTGGTGACCCCCCCTCCCACCCAATTCTCTTCACTGTGTGTCCCTCCCAAAAACCCTAGCAAAACCCTCTTTCCTTCTCTAGATATATATATATATATATAAATAGAGAGAGAGAGAGGGAGGCCTTTTCTATATCTATATCAGTATAGCTCTATATATCTATACCAATACAACACCAAAGCTCAAACGACGAAAAACCAAGAAAATGGATTCCAATCAGAGACGAAAAAGTGGGATTAATCTCCCAGCTGGAATGTTCCTCGAAACCTTATCGGACTCTCCGTCGATTCGGACCAAATCGAATTTGCAATCTCCGAGGACGATGTCTCCGAGGACGATCTCCAACCTCTCGTCGTCGCCGACTTCATCTTCCAAGTCGGCGACCACCAGCGACCGCTTCATACCGTGCCGGTCTTCTTCGAGGCTCCACACGTTCGGGCTCACCGAGAAGTCGTCGTCGCCGGCGAAAGAAGGCGGCGGCGCCGGAACAAACGAGGTTTATTCGAGGTTGTTGAAATCGGAGCTATTTGGGTCTGATTTCGGGTCTTTTTTTTCTTCTCCTGCAGGTGGTAATGGGTCGCCGATGATGAGTAGTCCGAGCAAGAACATGTTGCGGTTCAAGACGGATCATTCGGGTCCGAATTCGCCGTATTCGCCTTCGATTTTGGGTCAGGACAGTGGGTTTTGTTCGGAGGCTTCGACTCCTCCGAAGCCGCCTAGAAAGGTGCCCAAGACACCCCATAAGGTAATCACAAGCTATGTTTGCTTACATTGTGTTTGTTGAAATGTGAGTTTTTGGTGTTGGATCTGTTTGGTTACTGAGAAAATTGTTGTTTGGATGAACTCACCTCAGCTGGATAGGGTAGATATAGCTCAGCTGACCCAAGGATTTCCTTAGTTCCTCAAGTCCATGATATTCTTTGATACTACTAAGGTTTAGTTTGGCTCTCACGCGGCTTCTTAAAAGTAGCTTATAAAATTTATTATTAAGTTGTTTGATAATTTTGTACAAGTGACACATTACTTTAAAAAAAAAACCGTCATGAAATCAAAAAGCAACCTTGAGCTTTTAAAAGCTCAATTCTAGAGCTTTTAAAAACACCCTCCAAAAAAGCTCTAAGTTCAATTTTTGCAAAGCTCATAAACTAGTTATCAAATAAATTAACATGAATATGTGCTGTAAAAAAGGACAAGCACCAAATGGGGTCCAAACTAAGCCTAAATATGAAAAATCTAAGGCCATGTTTGGTGATGCATAGAATATATGGTCAATTTCAATCCCACTCTAATTTTTTTTTATGCAAAAACTAGCATCACATTTTCTCTTGGCAAAGAAAAAAAACTCGTTTTAAGAGTGGTTTTAGATCAGATACAAACTAACATTTTCTCTTGGCAAAGAAAAAAAACTCGTTTTAAGAGTGGTTTTAGATCAGATACAAACTACTGGGCATCTGATCTACCAAACACTGTACATATAACTGGTTTCACGTGTGAACATTGTGAGCCTTCCCAATCACCCCCTCGGATTTAAAATTTGTTGTCATTAATTTTCCTGCATTCTTTATACAATAAATTTTTGTACTGTCTCGTGGGGAAAAGGATCATATAGAGAAAATCCAAATTAGGAAATTGAATTCATCAAATTAGGCTAGATGATGAAGCTGGTCTTTTAAAGGACATTTTATATCCAATTTTGAGGAATATACCGCACAAGGCCAGTCCTGAGATTGTGAAATTCACAAGAGGCCCTAAGCGAACGTGAGAAGAAAATTTTTTTAGGCCCTTTTTTAGTCCTATTTTTTTATGTATAATGCATGTATATATAAGGTTCTATTTTTATATATAATACATGTATTTTTGTCAAATAAGGCCAAGAAAATTTTTTTAGGCCCTTTTTTAATCCTATTTTTATAAATAATATATGTATATGTAAGACCCAATTATTTATGCCCTATTTTGACCTTATTTTATAATATAACACATGTATTTGCGCTAAATTACAAGTCCTTATTCCAAAGCCAAATAAACCCTTATTTTTTGAGGCCCCAAGCAACTGCTTGGAACGCTTGGCCCAAGGGCCGGCCCTGATACCGCACTCCTTATTCTTATGAGTCGGTGGGAAAAGGGGAAAATAAAAATTGAAAAAAAAAAAAAGATAATTGTTGAAAAACCCCTCAACTAACTCTCAAAAGTTTAAAACTTCAATTGATTTGACCATTTTCTAAAAATGACAAAAGGAATCTTATACAGTACCCACACGATATAAATGCATGCACCATAGAAAATCTCATGTCACTAGTTGCACGTTCCAGCGCCTCACGCGCGCTATTTGGTTTCAACCACTCACAGCGTGTGAGTGGCTGTACCGTATGATATCTATTTCGAAAATGTATTTTTAAACTTTAAACCTCCATAACTTTTGATCTACAACTCTGTTTCTTACAAATTTTATATCGTTGGAACCGTGTCGACGAGAGCTACAAAACTAGTACCATTGTTGATACCTTTTGATCAAAAGAATTTTTTTTTTTATTTTTACATGTCATATTCCAAACGAACCTAATATAATTTTCACATAATATTCGTGTATGAGTTATTGAATTTTCACGTAATATTCACGTATGCCAAGTTGATATGTTGTGAGAAAAAAAAAACTGAATGTTCACTTTGTTCTTAATGAGAGTTTTAGTGAAATTTCACAAGAATTTTGCACTTGTTTGTGTTGAAAAACTATATTTTATAATTGATTTGTGAAATTTAATTTTTTTTATATTTTATTTAAACGAAATATGTATTGTTTAATATGAAAAAGAAAAAAAAAAGAAGTGAAATTTCACTTGGCATACATGAATATTAAGTGAAATTTCACTGAACTTGTACATGAATATTAAGTAAAATTTTACTTAAATTGACATTTGAGGGACTTTTTAACAAAGTAAGTATCAAATTAGATCTTAAACTCTACAGAGTTACTTCTAGCGACTTTTGGGACAGTGAAATTTCACTTGACACACTAGGTGAATCTCACTGAACAAGTACACGAATGTTAAGTTTAACTTCAAGTTTTTCAGGAAGAAGAATTGTACGGGTATTTATGTATGACATACTTGTATGTTTTGAAAAAAAAAAAAACAAATTTTAACAAGAATTCATGTATTTGTTTTGGTTGAAAATTGTGTGTTAGTGAAATTTCACTTAACTTGTACATGAACATTAAGGCTTAGTTTGGCCCCCATTTTGGTGCTTATACTTTTTTAAAGCACAATTTCATGTTAATTCATTTGGTAATTAGTTTATGAACTTTGCAAAAAATGAATTTAGGGCTTTTTTAAGGAGAGCTTTTAAAGCTCTAGAATTGAGTGAAATTTCACTTAATATTTTTATGTCTATCAAGTGAAAACATGAAATTTTTTTTTTCTCAAAACATATCAACAATGATACATTACTCGCATGGTGCGAGCAGACTGGGCAGAGAGCCGCGCACTTGGCCGTGCGTGGGTTTTGCGCGTGGGGCGCTTGACGTTTTGACTGAATTCATGCACGAGATCTTCTATGGTGCGCGCACTTATACCGTACGAGCACTGATTTAAATTCCTTTTGTCCTTTTGAAAAAATGGTGAAACGAATTGAAGTTTTAAACTTTGATCTGCAACTCTGTTTCTTACAAATTTTATACCGTTGGAACCGTGTCGACGAGAGCTACAAAATTAGTACAATTGTTGTTACCTTTTGAGCAAAAGAAAAAAATTCATATTTTTACATGTTCATGCTCCAGACGAACCTAATAAAATTTTCACATAATATTTGTGTATGGGTTATTGAATTTTCACGTAATATTCACGTATGCCAAGTTGATATGATGTGAGGAAAAAAAATACCGAATGCTCACTTTGTTCATAAGGAGAGTTTTAGTGAATTTTTACAAGAATTTTGCATTTGTTTGGATTGAAAAACTATGTTTTATAATTGATTTGTGAAATTTGATTTTTTTTAAACGAAATATGCATTATTTAATATGAAAGAGAAGAAAAAAAAAAAAAAAAAAGAAGAAGTAAATTTCACTTGGCATATATGAATATTAAGTGAAATTTCACTAAACTTGTACATGAATATTAAGTGAAATTTTACTTAAATTGACACTTGAGGGACTTTTTAACAAAGTAAGTATCAAATTAACAACCTACTAAGTGAAATCTCACTAAACGAGTATACGAATGTTAAGTTTAACTTCAAGTTTTTCAGGAAGAAAGCATGTACGGGTTCAGTGAATTTTCACTTAATATTTATGTATGCCAAATTTATATGTTTTGAGAAAAAAAATTAAAAAAAAAAAAAAAAAAAAGACGAATAGCAATAAAGTCATTGCTACCTCATTAAGGCTTAGTTTGGCCCCATTTTGGTGCTTCTCCTTTTTTAAAGCACAATTTCATGTTAATTCATTAGGTAACTAGTTTATGAGCTTTGCAAAAATGGAACTTAGAGCTTTTTTGGAGAGAGTTTTTAAAAGCTGAATTTTGGGGAGAATTTTTAAAAGCTCTAGAATTGAGTGAAATTTCACTTAATATTTTATGTATATCAAGTGAAATTGCACTTAATATTTTATGTATATCAAGTGAAGTTTCACTTATTAAATAATGTATGTAAAAACATGAAAATCTTTTTTCTCAAAACATATCAACAATAAATTTTAAAAAAAGACGAATTTTAATAAGAATTCCTGCATTTGTTTTGGTTGAAAAATTGTGTTTTATAATTTTTGATTATGAAATTTGCTTATTTTAACAAAATATGCATTGTTTAAAAAAAAAAAAAAAAAAACAAACAAATCACCATGCCTACATGAATATTTAGTGAAATTTCACTTAACTCGTACATGAACATTAAGGCTTAGTTTGACCCCCATTTTGGTGTTTCTTCTTTTTTAAAGCACAATTTCATGTTAATTCATTTGGTAACTAGTTTATTAGCTTTGCAAAAATTAAACTTAGGGCTTTTTTGGGAGAGCTTTTAAAAGCTCTAGAATTAAGTGAAATTTCACTTAATATTTTATGTATATCAAGTGAAATTTCACTTATTATTCATGTATATAAAAACATGAAATTTTTTTTTCTCAAAATATATCAACAATGGTACTAATTTTGTAGCTCTCGTCGACAAGATTCCAAACGGTATAAAATTTACAAAAAATGGAGTTATAGGTCAAAAGTTATGGATGTTTAAAGTTTAAAAACATTTTTCAAAATTAGAAATAATACTGTACACTGCTCGCACGGTGCGAGCAGCCTTTGGAGAAGATGCGTGCGTGGGGGCGCGTGGGGTGATGGTGGTTGTGATTGGAGATTCTATGGTGACGCACTTATACAGTGCGAGCACCAGCTGTCAGCTTTTTGTCCTTTTTGTTAAGTCACTCTCTAATTTGTACTTTAGCTTAATAAATGGTGTATTGAGGTACTTTTTGGTAAATGCCCCAATAAAAAAAAATAAAAAAAAATTAAAAAAAAAAAGAAGAAAAGGGGGAAAAAAAATAGAAAAAGAAAGAAGAGAGTAACTAGATATGGATTATGTGCACATTTATGTATGGTTATCACTTGTCATTATAGTAAGTGCCTGCTCAGTGAAAGCTAATAAATTGCAGGTTCTAGATGCTCCATCACTTCAAGATGACTTTTATTTGAACCTTGTGGACTGGTCTTCACAGAATGTCCTTGCTGTTGGATTAGGCACCTGTGTTTATCTATGGACAGCTTCAACCAGTAAAGTGAGTTTGATATTTATTGGGTTATCATAAGAAAGTGGATCAGTCAATCGTTGTTAATTCTCTTTCATTCAGTTTATAGTATGATTTAAAAGTTGTCTCTCTCTCATGATTCTTGGTCAATGCTCCAAGGAGTGGAGAACAGAGATATGTGTATTTGACATTGTCCTATGTTGTTTGTAGGTGACTAAGTTGTGTGACTTGGGACCTAATGATAGTGTGTGCTCAGTCCAATGGACCCGAGAGGGGTCATACATATCCATTGGTACACATCTTGGTCAGGTTCAGGTAACTAACTGGATACTATTTTATGTGTGCGTGTGGAATTTTATTTTCTTGTAATGCTTGCGTTTGTAAGATGCTATTGCTATGGGTCTCAGTTCAATTATAGTGTAGCTAAACACCCATACCTAAATCACCCAAATTTGGCTCATGTTAGATTTGGGATGGGACTCAGTGCAAGAGGGTACGAACCATGAGCGGGCATCAAACAAGAACCGGTGTCTTAGCTTGGAGTTCGCGCGTATTATCTTCAGGAAGCAGAGACCGCAACATACTGCTGCATGATCTTCGCGTCTCAAACGATTTCATCAGCAAGCTTGTAGGCCACAAATCAGAGGTAAAGCATATAATATAGGACCAGTTTGGGAATTCATTAAATATGAGGTTCAACAGCCCTATTCTCATTTTTCTATCTGGGGGAATTCATTAAAATCAGAGGTAAAGCATATAATATAGGACCAGTTTGGGAATTCATTAAATATGAGGTTCAACAGCCCTATTCTCATTTTTCTATCTGGGGGCGTGTGTGTGTGTATGTGTTTTTTTTTAATGAACACAACTAGTGTGATATATAGATCAGATATATCACACTATGCAATAAAAGAGCATTTACCAAATGCTTTAGGTATAGCATCAATTCACTTATGATTCACAGAACTGGTCTCTAAGCATTCCCTGAAACCCTGAAATTCAAGTAGTTCTAGTACTTTTTAGCTGGGCAACAAGTTGACAACTAACTTTTAGTCTTTGTTTGGTTAATAAGGAAAATAGGATGGAAAGGTGAATAGGGGGAAAATTAAATCAAAATTTTTAAAATTACACGAGTTCTCCTTATCGTTTTCCTTCTCTAAATCTGCAAACAAACGAAACCTTACTTCTGTAAAATCCTTCAGGTGTGTGGGCTGAAATGGTCTCACGATGACCGAGAGCTTGCATCGGGTGGCAATGATAATCAGGCATGTATTCACTTACAATAAAATTATTTACTCTTCAAATTCCAATTTGGGTTATATTATGAATACTAAATCTATTGTTTGTCATGTTTTCGAGTTTAGCTTTTGGTCTGGAATCAACAGTCTCAGCAACCAATTCTAAAGCTGACAGAGCATACCGCTGCTGTAAAGGCCATTGCGTGGTCACCCCACCAAAGTGGCCTTCTTGCATCTGGAGGTGGAACTGCAGATCGGTGCATTCGCTTCTGGAACACTACAAGCGGCCATCAGTTAAACAGCATTGACACTGGGAGCCAGGTTACAAATATGATTACAAAAAACTAAAGTATATATGGTGCTGTGGTAGGATAGCATTGTGTTCAATTTTAAATGGACAAGAAAAGTCCTTGCCACTTCTTTAAAACGAGCGCAGATAAGTTTAAGAATTGAGGTTTTACTTTTAGGTCCTTTTGTAAATTTACTTTAATGTTCTCATTTTATGAGGTGGCGGAGAGTCGGAGACTTTTTTGTCCATTTTTAAAATTTTGCTCTTTACGATATGCAGTAGTAGGGCTGCACATGGGTCGGGTCTCTATAGAACCGGAACCGACCCGATTATGAATGGTTCCATGTTTTGAGACCCAGACCCGACCCGATAAGGTTTGGACCCGGACCGACCCGATCCAGTTACTTTGGTTCGGGTCGGTTCGGGTCGGGTCTGGGCCACATCCCAGAGTTTTTTTTTTTTAAATTTTTTTTTCTTATATTTTATTTTGTTATTATTTTTATTTATATTCATTAGTGAATACCTATACTTCTATGTATAATACATCCATTAAAAATATTGATGAGGGCTGAGAGTCATGAAAATTAATTCCAACCACTAGAAAGTGAATATAATGTTTTATATATTCATGGATATAATGAAAAGAAAACTGAGTACTTTGTCACAAAAATTAAGAATTAATTAGCAAAAACAGTTTTGTCTATTGACTGGACTAGACCAGACCCGAACCGACCTAGACCCGACCCGAAATATTTATCTCTTAACTGGACTCAAACCAGACCCGACCCATTTCATTCCAGACCCGACCCAACCCGACTCAATCGGGTCGGGTCGGGTCTTCGGGTAACGGGTTTTTTGTGCATCCCTATGCAGTAGGTTAGGAATGTGTGTGTGTGTGTGTGTGTGTGAGAGAGAGAGAGAGAGAGAGGGGCTTACCAAATTTTTAATGATTGGTATGTAGGTATGCAACCTAGCATGGAGTAAGAATGTGAATGAAATAGTTAGCACTCATGGGTACTCTCAGAATCAAATTATGGTGTGGAAGTACCCAACAATGGCGAAGGTAACACTAAAGCTTTTACCCCATTATAATTATTTCTCTCCTCATTTTCCCTTTAAGTGTGTTTGAAAACTACAACCAAATTGTAACTCTGATTTTTTTTACTTTTTAGGTGGCAACTCTTACTGGCCATAGTTTGCGGGTTCTATATCTTGCTATGTCACCTGATGGTCAGGTATTGCACTGCATCATTCACATAACCAAAACATGTTTTCCATTATACGTATACAAGTACATGTATATAATGTTGTCCATCTGAACTTGTTTCTGCAGACAATAGTGACAGGAGCAGGGGATGAAACACTGCGGTTTTGGAATGTCTTTCCATCTGTGAAAACACCGGTAAGTGGAGATTTATTTCGTTATCATGGTACAAATTGAACGGTCCTGGAAATCATTTTTGATCACTATAATATACCTCGTAAGCTAAGTTAGAAATTACAACTGACCTTAGCAGCGACTTGTTTGTTGTTCCTTTTCATTTCAGGCACCGGTGAAGGATTCGGGACTTTGGTCACTGGGAAGAACTCATATTCGATAACATTATTTGCACGGATTCAGAGATGCTTTTCTTTCAAGATTATGTTGTAATGGGGATGCTACATTTTAGGTTCACCAGTTCAAGTTGAAAGGGGAGAGGTATATAATTATAGGTTTGAATTTGGAAATTGTAAAGCTTTTTCTTTGATTCTTTAAGTTCTTGTATTTAACATCAATTTTTGCTTGAAAACTTCAGAATTGTAGAGTTGTATCATAAATGACACTTCCAATTTGTTTCATGGTATATAATTATAGGTCTGAATTTGGAAATTGTAAAGCTTTTTCTTTGATTCTTTTCTTTAAGTTCTTGTATTTAACATCAATTTTTGCTTGATACTTCAGAATTGTAGAGTTGTATCATAAATGACACTTCCAATTTGTTTCATGGTTTGAATATTGCATGAGTTGTGAAAATGACATACCATAATTAGAGAGTAGCCCTATATAATCTTCCATGGCATAGGTTGAAAGAAAGCAATGTGACCGTTTCGGTGCAAGAGTGCTAAATTGCAACTTCCGACTAGTCGCACTATTATTCTGTGAAAAGGTTGTCAAAAGGTGTGTCAAAATCGGACAGGCTTGCAAAAGGTTGGCAAATTACATATGGATACGTGCCAATTGCAACTTACCGGCAATCACGATTTTCTATGAATTGATGCCACAAGGGGCATAAAGATAATTTGAGTGGCCTAAACAATTGACTTGTTGGGCATCCATGTTGGTTGTTTTAACTTAACAGATCTTCAGATATTCGGAACACTTTGGTAAATATCTAATAGGCAAAGGATATTCGGAATTACAACTTCAGAACCAATCGTAATTACATGATCATCTTAATTAACAATAAAGATAGGGGTCAACTGAGCATGTTGAAATTAGCCATTTCAGTCATCAATATGAAACAATTCACACATTGGGCGTCCATGTTGGTTGTTTTAACTTTACAAGATATAAAGACATCAAACACTTGGGTAAATATCTAATAGGTAAAGATATGTTCGGAATTACAACTTCGGAATCAATTGTAATTACATACATGATCATCTACATTAACAACTTATCTTAAAGATGCATTCTAATACAATTTACTTTTTCACATAAGCATAAGTTGGAGATGATGTTTTGCAAGCGAGGGGATGGGTTGGAAGTTGACTAGTTGAGGGAACCCCGTGTTGATCTCACTCTATAATACTCCTATCTCCATCTGTCCCTCTTCACTTTTCTCTCTCTATACATAAAATATATGAATATCATTACACTGTAATTTGATAATTAAAAAAGGGTAAATTACACTCACCTCCCCTGAGGTATGACTTAATTACTCAGACCTCCCTCGTGTTTTGAAAAATTACACTAACCTCCCTTGTGAGAAATTCTTAGTAGACGGCATTAACGGATTACTTAAAGTTACTCTTTTGCCCTTCCTATCTCTATTGTACTGTTCATTGTCTATTTTCGTAGGGGTTACAAACCCTTGCATTCTTGGCTTCCTCATTCCTCTCGCTCTCCTACATAGTGATCGCCGACTTGCTCTCTCTTACACGACCCAAAATTAGAAGTCACCAAGACCTATCCTCCATCCCAAAATCTCATCATCATTTGCAATCAGTTCCAAATTAGATCCCCCCGAATCAAGCAAATGTATACGTATATACAAATTAGGAAAAAGGTGTTCTAGAACAACAACCCACAATTTACTCACCCTTGACTGTCGATCCCCTTCCTCCTTGCAGTTGAAACCTGTCTAATTTGTGTCATCTAACAATTTAATTAAATTATTACGCACATGTTTAGTGGTCTGTGATGCCTTGCACAGTAGTGGCCATGAAGATGGATTTTTTAATTAATTGGGCTTGGGTTTGAGACGAAAATGGTATAATTTAGGAGGGTGTAAATTTTTACCAAACCTGTATCCTTGTGTCTACATATATAGATATGTATAATAGCACTGTGGATTGTTGGGTGATATTTCTCTAGAAATTGGGAGATAGGTTTCTGCAATTTTGAGCTAGGTAATGAATTTTAAATCATAGATCCTAACATATAGCCATGGTTTTGCACATGCCCACATAGACCATGGTGTTATTATATAGACGTAAACACACACACACACACACACACACACACACACACATATATATATATATATATAGAGAGAGAGAGAGAGAGGACATATGGATATACACATATAGAGAGAGGTGAAAATTTGTTTGTGTGTTTTTTTTTTTAAGTCTTAACCAAGAAGGGTAAATAAATCATTTTAAAAAGGTATAACACATATTTAACTCTATTGTTTGGTGAACTAACAGTTGACAAACAGGAGGGGAGGTGAGTGTAACTCAACTACAAACCTCAAGGGAGGTTAGTATAATTTTTCAAAATACAAGGGAGATCCGTGTAATTAGACCATACCTCAGGGGAGGTGAGTGTAATTTACCCTTACCAAAAATTAAAAAAAAAACTTTTGTACCAAACGGGGCATAATGTATTACAAAAGAAGTCGATTCTGTGAAGTCAGAATACTACTTTATCAAACTTTATGAGGGAAAGAACCTAACAAACATTATTATCAAAGTGTCTACAACTGAAAACTGCCACGGTTGAGTCTCATGAAATATCAGATCAATTAACTCATCATTAAAAGCAGAAAGAGCAGTGAAGGGGTAAGCTTGTTATTGGAATTTTTAACAACTCCGAGGCATGTAAGACCCAATACATCCAATTTCAAAAATAAAAATATCCGTGTCTCTTAGTGATGGGGTTTGTTACCTTGTCAAAATTCTTGTGCTATGTGGACTTCTGGTCCTGCAATCCAGAATCAATGAGCAAACCCTGGCAAATCAAATAAATTTCTCTAGACGATGATCTTGTAGCTTTGGGTCTCAACCATGATGACTTTCTAAACAGTGGTTTGCAAATTCGGCTGAACTCTGCGGAGGGAAAAAAATCAAGAGTAAGAAACAACTCATCAGCAGCAACTTCATGATCCGTATAGTAGGTGTCTTTGGAATGACATCTTTGGCATGCATTATCACCAACAGTAAGTACATTATCTTCGCTGCTATCACGTTTTGTTAAAACAACGTTCTAATACAAATTTTATTTCTATGAAAAAGCAAGTCGTACTTGCTTCTGTTTATAGTTGAGATGTTGTTTTGCCTATAAGTACATGAGTTGCGGTCTGGGGGTTGACAGAATGCTTCTCCACTTCTATAGCAAATAACTCTCAGTCTCACTTTACCGTGTTTTCATCTTCATCAGTTCATCTCTACCACGTTTTGTTATGTTTCTGTCTAATTCTACGTATATTAATATTGACACGTGTACTTCGAAAAAAACCAAAGTCACTTTCGTACCGAACGAAGCAAATAAGTACCGACCTTGCACATCTTCACTCTCCAAAAGCTTAACGACAAGGTGGCCCCCAGGTTTCAGCACACCATCATCCTCGGGAGAAGTAGTCGAGCTACCTGTTTGGTCCTCCCCTTGGACATTATCATCCGACTGAGGTAAGGCAATCTTTCCAACAGCCAAATCAAGTGCTCGCATTCCCAACTCGGCAGATAAAGCTGCATCTTTAGTTGTGATTCCAGAAACTAGGGGACACATATCTGAGAGTACGACGGAAAACCCTTTTTGCTGCAAAGACAGGCAAAACACAATGGTATTGGAGAGAGAGAGAGAGAGAGAGAGAGAGAGAGAGAGAGAGAGAGAGAGAGAGAGAGAACACAAAAGGAGCTGGCCACCTCTAGAAATTAAAACATAACAATAACATAGGGCGAGCCACTTCTGCAAGAACCCAAAACGGCTACAGAAAATGCTTCCCGCAATTTAAGCGTGTTGCTACATGCTCCCAACAAATTTCTCTCTTCACCCACATTATGCAGCGAAGAGGAGTATATGCAGCAGTCATGTTGTTCATGTGGGTGTAGAGAGAAATTTGGAGGGTGCATTGAGCAACTCCCACTCTTTACTCTTGGAGTAAGAGCTACAAATCCAACCCAAACCCTACCAAAATAGAAGAAAAGAATGGCATCACATGTACAAAAATAGGAGGGGCTTAACTAGATTTACCAGATACAACAAAAAGGAAACCCCTATTGAGCCAAAGACAGGCCATATGAGGGAGTAAGTGCCATCATATAAACAAAGGACCAAGAGCTGTCAAAAAAGCAGCAGAAATTAAGAAAATAAAAGGGCAGCACTCTATGCAGCATGGACACTTCAATTTGCACACGGACACCCGAAAAGACATGTCTTAATTTTTTTTTTACGCCAGATACAGGAATGAACACGGCATGGTAGCCTCTCATGGAAATTTTTTTTATATATATAATAATTTTGAGGTAGAAGTCTTCATACAATAAAATGGGAGATAAGTAACTTATTTATTATTTGAAAAATTAAGAAATGGGAGTGGACACCTAGGAAGCACCGACACTTCAAGTGAAGTGTTGTATTTGTGTCCGACACTCCGCTGACACGCCAAAAACCTATGTTGTTAAAATCGATTTGATATGATACACATACAATACGAATCGCATCGTATATACAAATCAAAGGCTAATACTAATCACAACATCGAATCACGAACCATGAATATCGTGCGATTCGACTCGTAATATGGAATCACTGCGATTCTTTTCTCGACTTTTCATTGTTTTTTTTAATTATTATTATTATTATTATTATTATATATATGCCTATTTTGCCAGCTGTACAACACACACACACACACACACATATATTTACATATACTAATTAATAGTAAAGCCTAGAAAGAGAAAAAAAAAAACTCACGATCGACTCTCTCTGTCGAATGTGCTGTGACGACAAGAAGACAAGGTCTTCTTCCATTTTTTTTTTTTTGTTTCTTCTTGCAAAGAGGTGGTCCCAAGTCCTTCATTGGGCTAGGAAGCATGGGTACTCCATTTTGAGTGAAGTACCAGTAACTTGGGGGACACCGACACCCGTACCATACTCCTGGGTACGTGTCGGGTACCCCTCTAGCAGTGTTCTGATGCTGTTAAGTGAATGATTCAACTTGGGTACGGCTCGGGTACTTCGTGGGTACGGCATGGGTACGGTACGGGGTCAGCTTGCATTTTTTGATAACTATGGGGGGTACTTCGTGGGTACGGCGTAGGTACTTTGTGGGTACTTAGCAAGGCCGGTCCTGAGTTTTGGGGGGACCCAAAGCGAAGTCAAAAGACGGGGCCCCAAAATTATACGGGGATCAGGGGCAACGCCCTCGAAGCAAATTTTTTTTTAAGGGTCTACATACACATAATTATATATATAATTAGTTTATGTGTAGAGCACTTTCATATAATATTCATAAAACAACAAGAGTTTCATGAAATCAAAATGGTAAATAAAATCCCAATTTACACATTAAAACCACTCAATTCAAACCATACCAATCACAAAGTAAGAAACCAGTGCATTGTTAATTTATTATATATAGTTATACACAGAGAGAGATGGATCCGGGGTTACAGGCCAAGGTTTAATGCAGATATGGGCTGGACTTTAATGGGCTAGGAGTTTAGTTAACTCTATTGGGCTGTAAAATTTGTTTGGGCTAAACTATTACTAGAAAACAAATGGACTAATTGGGGAATTCAGGGGCGGGGCCCTTTGATATTTGGGGCCCCAAACCATTGCTTGGGCTGCTTGGCCTCAGGGCCGGGCATGGTACTTAGTGGACTTGCTTCTTTTTCTTCTTTTTTATTTTTTATTTTTTCTTTATGTTATGGATTTGTAATGCTAAAACAATGTTGTTTAGTAGTCCTTAGACTACTTATTTGCTATGGATTAATATGTAGTAGTGCTATTCAATCTTCTTCTTTTTTAATTATTAAAAGTATGCTTTTAAAAATATTTTTTTATTCAAGATACCCTAGCCGTATCCGTACCCTACATTTTTGGAAATTGCCGTACCCCCGTACCCGTATCATATCATATCCGTGTCAGAACCCGTGCTACATAGTCATCGGCTTGCTCACTTTAAAAACCCTTTGCGATCACTTTATCTATTCTCCAATTATTTTAGGGTTTCTTTAAAGGGAGTACATTTAGTAAAGGCATTGATTGAAGACTTTGATGGTTGAAAGAGACTTATTGGGGTAAGTATATTCTATATTATATTGCAACTTTGGATTTGAATATTTCTACTTTACTTTAAGTTTGCATAATTAATGGCTCCCAAAAAGAAGGGAAGAAAAACTAATGACCTAACTTGGGAACATTGTAAGAGAGTGGATAATGGAAAGGGGTAGGATGCACCTCACGTGTAACTATTGTGGAAAGACCTATTAGGGTGGGGTCATTAGAATAACGCATCACTTAGCATGCACGTTGTAATGTAGCGGTTGTACCCAAGTATCGAAAGAAGTGAAAAAGATGTTCTTGAATGTTTTGAAAGAGTTGGAAGTAGTTAATGGTAATGATGATAAAATAGAAGAATGTTTTGAAGAATTTAACAATGAGAGCCAAAAAAAGGGAACCGTGGATGGATTTGTTTTGAAAGGCAAGTCACAAGGAAACAAGTATACTAAAAGACTTTAAATGAGATGCTTAAAGATAGGGAACCCGTTGTTAAAGACATTTGTAGATTTTTATATGGGAATGCTTTAGCATTTAATTTAATTAAAAGTCCTTTATTTTTTAAGATGATAAAATCGATTAGTGAATATTATAATTCTAACCATTAGAATTCTATAATTTAAATTAATATAGCAACTTACTTTGGATTAAGATAGAATGTCGTGGCATGTAGTGGTCTATGGAGTTGTAAATTCCAACGTTCGTCAATGATGCCCCAAATGCGATTATATCTTGCCGCCACATGTTTGAAATAAATCTTAATTTGTTCTTTTGCTCCATCCATAGCCTCATAGATATACCCCATTGCCGGGTTTGCATCATCATCTACTAGTCTTAGAGCCTTCACTAGTGGAAGCACACATTTCAAACAATACTTAATTGATTTCCTAACTCTTAGGTCCCCCAAAACAAAGTGTGAGATGATCTCTGCACCATCTTTACTTGCATAAGAACTTGTAGCCCACTTTTTAGATGCAAACATAGCCCGTAGAGGAATTTTCGCTTCCATAATACTCTTTAAAGTAAGATAAGACATGGCAAATCTTGTCATCGTCGGTCTTGTCAATTCTCTATTCTTAGAGTACTTTCGAAACAAATTCAACACCCAAGTATGCCGATAGATGTAAACCATGATCCTCCGGGCCTTTGCTAGTGTATCAAAGAAAGCGGGATATCACCAATGTCGCTAAGAATTAAATCAATACAATGGGCCGCACATGGGGACCAAAACAATTCTTCCTTTTGTCCTCTAGCAATCTACCGGCGGCTACATAAGTCGCGGCACTATCGGTCACTACTTCAACAACATTTTCCACCCAAATCTTTTCAACTAACGAATCAAGCAACTCGAACAACTTGTTTGCGTCCTTTATGACATCCCAAGTGTCAATAGATTTAAAGAACACCGTACCACTTGGACAATTGACAAGAAAGTTCGTAAGTGATCGGCTCTTTCCATCGGTCCACCCATCTGACATCAAGGTGCACCCGGTCCTCTTCCATTCGATTTTATACTTCTCCAAACTTGCATTCACACTATCAACTTCCTTTTTTTAAAATACGACTCTAACTTCATGGTCGCTTGGAGGTTTCAACCCTTTACCATATTCGCTAACCGATTTTATCATCTTAAAAAATAAAGGACTTTTAACTAAATTAAATGCTAAAGCATTCCCATATAAAAATCTACAAATGTCTTTAACAACGGGTTCCCTATATTTAAGCATCTTATTTAAAGTGTTTTGAGTATACTTGTGACTTGCCTTTCAAAACAAATCCATCCATGGTTCCCTTTTTTTTTTACTCATTGTTAAATTCTTCAAAACATTCTTCTATTTTAGCATCATCACCAATAACTGCTTCCAACTCTTTCAAAACATTCAAGAACAACTTTTTCACTTATTCCAATACTTGGGTACAACCCGCTACATTACGACGAATGCATGCTAAGTGATGCTTTATTCTAATGACTCCACCCCAATAGGTCTTTCCACAATAGTTACACATGAGGTGCATCCTACCTCCTTTTTCCATCAACCACTCTCTTACAATGTTCCCAATATAGGTCATTAGTTTTCCTTCCCTTCTTCTTGGGAGCCATTTATTATGCAAACAAAAAGTAAAGTAGAAATAGTCAAATCCAAAGTTGCAATAAAATATAGAATATACTTACCCCAATAAGTCTTCAATCAATGCCTTTACTAAATGTACTCCCTTTAAAGAAACCCTAGAAGAATTGGAGAATAGGGAAAGTGATAGAAAAGGGTTTTTAAAGTGAGCAACCCGATGAAGGATTTGGGACCACCTCTTTGCAAGAAGGAACAATAAAAAAATGGAAGAAAACCTTGTCTTCTAGTTGGCATAGCACACCGATCGATCGATCGAGCGAGAGAGAGAGAGAGAGAGAGAGAGAGAGAGAGAGAGAGAGAGAGAGAGCATGAGAGGGAGAGAGAGAGAGAGAGAGAGAGAGAGACGAACCGAATTGCAGCAGTGAGCAGTAGCGGCGGTGATGAGGACTGGAGGAGCAGCAGCGGCGCACTTTGAGTCTTTAACAATTTGAAACCCGAGATTTTATAGAATGAGACTGAATGGGTGGTCTCCTTTCTAAAACCTAATATTGTAACGTTGGTAATTTTTTATTGTAGTACAAAACTCTTGACAAATTATACTAAGCCCCCTACCCCTATGTAACTGTGATAAAGTATATTGTATGTATATAATATATATATATATAAGTCGGAAATAATTCGGAATTTTCGGAACGAAACTTCTGAATTTTAAAAATGATTCCGATTTCGTTCCGATTTTTTCGGAAATTTTCAGAATTCGGAGTTCAGAAATTATTTTTAGTAGCCAAAATCGGAATTTTTCGGATCGGAATTGGTCGGAATTGGAATTGCCATTCCAAATTACACCCCTAAAACATATATATGTTACACAGCTGGCAAAATAGGTATAAAAAAATAAAATAAAAAATAAAAATAAAAATAAAAATTGAAAAGTCGAGAAATGAATCGCTTTCGAATCACAAGATATTATTCATGGAATCGCGATTCGATGTTGCGATTAGTATTAGCCTTCGATTCGTATATACGATGCAAATCAAATTGTATGTGTATCGTATCGAATCGTACGATATGTATCGCGTATCATACGATTTTAACAACAGAGCTTATATAACTTGAACTTTATTTAATTTTAAGGTTCCATTATGATCCAAATTTTCAAGCGGATTTAGAAGTAAAGATGTTTTTTTAGAACAATTGAATGTATCCCGATGTGCAAACAAGAGTCATGATTGATTCACAACTTGAAAAGTTCAACAGAGCCGAAGGTATGTTTGGAATGGAGGTGGCCGTCTTGACAAGAGAGAAGAAATAACCCGGTAATCTCTTTTTACAAATTTACAAATTACAAGGACTAATAAATTTTAAAACCTAACCTCTTGTACTTGCTACTTGTAGCTTCATGGTGAGAAAATTATGGAGAAGAGTGCAAAGAGCTTCAAAGGCTAGCTATACGGGTGCTAAGCCTTACTCACCGGTTGTGAAAGTAATTGGAGCACATTTGAGCATGTCCGCTCTATGAAAAGGAACTGTTTGGAGCAACAACGGTTGATGCTTTGGTATTTGTAAAGTACAACCTTCAACTTGAGGTGAGACATGCAAAAAAAAGCAAGAGAATTGGAGGATTTGAATGATCCAATTTGTTTGATATGGAATCGGATGATGAATGGATCACTGAAAGGGAAGATGCATGTCTAGCTGATGATTTATCATGGATGGATGTTCATGAATGCTTCACATTTGATGAAGGTCCAAGTAGCAACAAGAGAAAGAGAGGTATACTAACTAAAGTGATTTATATTATTTATTAAGAACGAGAGAAAGATATAAATAATTTTTGTATATCATATTAATTCTTTCTTTATAATTATAATAGGACCATGGAACTTGAATGCCTACAACGAAGGAAAAGGAAAAGGAAAAGGAAAAGGCAAAGGAAAAGGGGTTATCATTGATGGGATTGAAGATGAAGATGAGGAAGAGGTAGAAATAGAATTGGATGAAGAGATGAGTAGGCAAGATAGTGATGGTGAAGATGACCTTGATCTCGACGTTTTCGAGGATTTTTTTTATGGAAATTCAATTATTTAGCTATAATTTTGTTTCTAGATCCAAACTTGGGGCCATATTTTGTGGACACTTGTCACAAACTTGGGGTATACTTTGTTTGGTTAGTTGGGAGTTGGGATATATTTTGTGCACACTTGATAATTACTTGAAGTTTAGTAGTTGTGAATTGTGATTGTGATCTTGTGATGAATGTAATGAACTAATGATTTAATGAAGTATGTTTCATTGCATTCATCTATTTTGATCACAGTGGGATTCGAAACCACATTTTTTGCCATTAATGCACCGTCTTTCCAAAGCTTAGACAACGTAATCATGTGATTAGATGTGTTTTATATCATTCTTTGATTGCTATTTCCTTCTATTTTTCAGTCTACATAGTTTTTATCCTTGTTATATAATTTTTTTTTATAAATTTGTTACTAAATCTTACGATTCACGATTCACGATTCGCGAATCCCGATTCGATTCACTTGCGACATTTCGATTCACAATACAAATCCCGATTTGACAACTATGCCAAAAACGTGTTTGGTACTAATTTTGAAATCCGACACGTAAGCGACACGGTCCGACACTTATTCCGACACGGCATGGGTTTTTTTAAAGAGTCTTGAATTTTGGAGCTAAAGTCTTAATATGTAAAATATGCAAAAGAGGGGTTTATGTTGAAAAGTCAAGACAATTTATGGTAAATAGATGAATTACTAGAAAGATGAAGCAATGAAAATAACACAAGAAAGTAATAAAATGACCTCAAATGCTATTTTTGCTTACTTTTGTACTATGGTTGAAAAGTGTGAGTTCTTTTGTGGTGTGGATGATGTGTGAAAAGAGGTATAACAAGTAGGCAGGTTGGTGTGTGCAATAAGGTAAAATAATGTAAAGCGACAGTAGAGTCAATGGGTCCAGAGAGGACGTGGCTCGAGTGAGAGCCAAGGTAGTTCCAAAGGAGAGAGAGAGAGAGAGAGAGAGAGAGCGCGCGCAGTGGTGGTGAAGGGGTGTGCAGTAAATGGTGGAGGTTTCAGAGGGCTTAAGGTTATGGAACTGATGTTTGTGAAAGTGTTTGAGAGGCTAAGGTTGATGGTGAAAGGTGGAGTGAAGAGGGCAGTGAAGGATGAGGGTTGAAAATGAGAGCTTTTTGTTAGTCGTGGGTTGTTTTAAGAGTAGAAATGCCAGAGACAGTGAGAGTGACTTGTCCGTTTTTGGTTGAGTGGGGTGGGGATACTTGTATGGTTTTTGATCGCCGTGGTGGTTGAAGGCAATTAATGAGATGTGAGTTGTTCGGCGCAGCTTTGAGGCGCCGAACGAGCAGACATTAAATGCGAGTGCAGTTCGCGGGATTTAGGAAGGTTTGTGGTATAGGACTTTCTTTGGCGCGAAATAGTGGTTTGGTGAGATTTACTGTAGGGGAGTTTGTCGAGGTGTGGGTTGGTGTGAGTTGGAGAGGGGGGTTGTGGAGGTACGAGTTCCTTTGTTTTAGGCAGGTTACATGAGGCCAGGGGAGTGGCATGTGAGGGGTCACGTATCTCTCCTTCTCTTTGGAACCAACCCTAACTTTTGCCTGTGAGTAGGGGTGTAATCGGTTCGGTCGGTTTACACCCCAAAACCAGACCAAACCGATCATTCAATTTTGCATTTTGCAAGAACCGAAACCGACCGAAGTTCCCACACAACCGAACCAAACCGACCGTTGAACACCGGTTCGGTTTCGGTCGGTGTCGGTCCAAAGAGGCGGGAAGATAATGAGACCTAAATCAACACACAGATAGAGGGGGGGAAGAGAATGAGACCCAAATCAACATAGATCTCAACAAATTCAACACAAATCAACATGAAATGCTTATTATAATCAACACAAAATATCAAAATCTACAAAAAATCAACATAGATCAACAAAAAAAATTAACACAAAAATACAAGTCACCATAGATCTTGAATCTTCAGCCAAATAGATCGAGCCTTCGTACAGACTGAGTCCTTGAACAGAGATCGAGTCCATGTACAGAAAGAACGAGATAGAGTCCATGAACAGACGATGTGAGGAAAGAACACGATGAAGATCAAGAGGTTGCTTTCCATGTTTGAAGAAGATTAGGACCAGGTTTTGAGAGAGATCAAGAGTTAGGTTAGATTTGATTTTTGAGAAAGAGAAGAGATAGGTTTCATTTTTGAAAGAGAAAAGAGTTAGGTTAGGTTAAGGTTAGAGAGGAAGAGAGAGTGGACGGTGGCGATGACGCCAGTTTTCTAAAAGGCTAGGGTTACTTTTTTTCAAATGTGTTAGCACTAGGGTTTAGGTTTGGTGAATAGCTACTTAAGTATCATAAAGATAACAGAGGAAATCTTGGGAGATGTGATACTTTTTTTTTTCACAGATATGATGTGAGTTGTGAGACTGTTGAGTGTTTGAGATTTGTGATTTTAGAGTTTCAAAGTCATTTATTAGAGTGAGACTCTTGAGAGATGGCCCACTAGATGGGATTGTAAGTTTTAAAGTCATTATTAGAGAGTCAAAATGGTGGTCCCGAGAAGAGAGAGAGAGAATCTTCACTTGAGACATGTACTTTTAAGTTTAAAGTAAGTATACATATAATATTATACACATATATATACCACATATATCTATATCTCGGTTCAGTTCGGTCGGTTTCGGCGTAAATTAAATGAAAACTGCCACCGAACCGAGCATTGAAATCTTGCAGAGTTTGAAAACGAACCGACCACTCACTTATAATAACCGACCAAAATTAACCGGTTCGGTCTGTTTAATCGGTTTTTTCTTTCACCCCTACCTGTGAGGGGCTCTAAGTTAGGGAGATACCCTTGACCCTAGTCACCTTAGCCATGAATTCTCAAGGGTGCCAATAATCAAGTTCTGCTCCTTGACCTAGGGTGGTCGATCCAAGTGCTAGTCTATTATGGGTAAAGCATATAAATGGATAATATATATGTATATATACATAAACATATACATAAGCATGTCAGTTAGCATAAGTCACTTAGTAAGTGACGTGTATGGATTGTTAAGTTACCAACTACTCCAAAAGCTTAAGCTGTTAGAGAATGGGCCAAACAATGTATATCAAGCTTCAACACCCTCCCTCATGTGCAACCCCGACTTGCACGTGGAGAGCAAACAATCCAAACTCCATCATAGTAGAGACAAATAACAAAGTGCAAATATGTACAACAAAGCAGGGATAGAGAGTCGAACTCAGGACCTCCCATAAACAAGGCTCTGATACCATGTTAAGTTACCAACTACTCCAAAAGCTTAAGCTGTTAGAGAATGGGCCCAATAATGTATATATCAAGTTTCAACATGGATGAATGGAGTGTGCACTATGTATTGAGGGGTTGGTGGCGAGGTAAGCCCATGTACTTGTGTCGTACTGGGGGGTTGTGGAAGAATGGCCACCCGTTACATTCTGGAGGGGTTGTTACATTCTGGAGGGGGTAATCCCTTGGAGTGGTGAACGCACTCGTGGTAGTGGGGGCAATAGAGGAGTTGGTGTACTTGGAGTGGTGAAACGCACACTGGGGCAACGGGTCCCCTTGGTGCCCCGTGTGAGTGTGACTCCACACGTGGGTCCAGGGGCACTAAAGTCCTTTTGTAGGGGACGGTCACGATCACGGTCACGTGCTACTCATGTGGCCCTCTATGTGCGGATGTTAAGTTGTCATCCACGCGGAGATGAATCATTAGGCTTGTCAGGGATACGTGATGCTAGGTGTGATGTGGACACGTCCCACGTAGTTGGCTATTACCGATTACATACAAAAAGTATTTTGAAGTATGTAGATAATAAATATTGATATTCTGGATAGATGTATCATGTAGATAATGAAATGCCTTACCTTATAGATAATATATGCATCTTGTTGCTTTTTTATGGATGCTATTAATATAGTTGCTTTGTTACTAATGTTTAAATTGTAGAGTTGCTCATTGGTGGTATTGTTAAATGTTATGATATTTTCCAGTTGTATTGAGGTAATTATTTAACATCTTAGTTCTTAGTTTTTATTTATTTATTTTTATTTGATAACATCTTAGTTCTTAGTTATTTTAAGAATAAATTGTTAATTTTATGTTACACGGTTATATATAAAAATTTAAAATGCAATAATTATTTTCCGTGTCACCCTTTTTTTAGGATTTTCCGTGTCACCGTTTCATGTCGTGTCGTGTCTTGTTTGTGTCACCGTATCTGTATCGGTGCTTCTTAGGTGGACACAGCATGGAGTATTGTTATTTAATAAACAAGCATATTTTATTACTAGCCGTGTCCGTATCCTATGTTTTTTGGATTTATCGTATTGCGGTTTCCGAATCGTGTTGTGCCCGAATCCCGTGTGCATATCCGTGCTACATTGGCAGCTCTCCCAGCCCAAGACAGCCAACCAATTGACGTAAGAGATAAATAAGCAAGTAGCAAACAAATTCGGCATTATATTGAGGATGGGAGTGAGAGAATCCACACCCACAATAGTACTGGAGCTAGTTGGCAAAACTGGAAACATGTATGATATTCGTCCGAATGTCTCCAAATAGATGAGTGAAACATGAAGAATTACACGAGAGAAACTATATCCTAATCCTTAGAAGTTGGCATAGAATCTGTTTTATACAAATGTGAAGCCGCGCAAAAATGTGTACGACTAAACATCAACAAGTGAAAGACTGAGAAGGAAAGAAATTGAAATCTTAAGAAAGGAGAGGAGGGATTGAATAGGTTGCAAGTAGTGAACTATAATTGTCAACATCCATGTATGGGTAGCACTGGTACAGCATCTTTAAGAATGTGAAACAAATTTTTCAAACCACCACCATGCTCACTTACTTTCTCCATAATACCCATATATCAAAAGCTTGTTAGCACTTAGCAGCTTCTTGCTTGTGTGCAAGATGTACAGTCAACCATAAGATGAGAGACTCACTTAAGTACTTAACGAGGAACCTCACGAGTACATATCACATAGACGTGTAAATGCATTTCTTGTTTGGCATTAAGAAATGCAAATGAGCTCCAACAGTTAATGGGTCATTACGAGAGTACGGACACCCAATACTCAAAAGAATTAGAAAAATTTACCAGGAAAGTATCTAACACAAGAAAAAAGGAAAAACAAAAATCTGAAAATAAAAATAAAATGCTCAAATATAAGTTTCAAGTTGTTCAGCCATAGACTTGTTGACATGCTACCTTCGGGGAGAGTGACCTGACTTGGCCTTTGCGAAGATTCATGACATCAGCACAAACAGTTTGAACCCTGCATCACAGTGGACTAGAAGGAACCTTCACCTTCTGTTCTGCATATTCCCCAAGAGCATCAGAACTGTAACCCAGGAATTCATTTCTTTAAAAACCTTCACAATGAAAGACTTTATGCATATGTATAACACTGCCGAGTGAACCACCAACTAGTGATAGGACTAGTAATAATTACCTTCAGATCTATCCCTACAACAAGACCACCATTCTTTAATGGACCCAAGCACTGACAAGCCACCTGTATCAAAATTATGCAATAAGAACAAGTATTCCTCAAAATAAACTAAGGGTGTGTTTGATAACCCAATTAAGTGCTAAAAAATGAAAAGTTTCAGCCATTTTTTTTAGCGCTTTTGATAATGTTTGATAACCCAATTAAGTGCTAAAAACTGAAAAGTTTCAGCCTTTTTATTTAGCGCCTTTGATAATGTGCCTCTTCACCCAAAACCCATGAAAACTAGCAAAAAAGTTCTATTGAAAAAAAGAAAAACCAAAAATAAAAATCACTGAATGCAGCCAATTTGAATACTTGAAACAATGTTCTAAAAATCACTAGCGCTAGTCGAGCGGCTGAGGGAGGGCCTAGCGCCTAGGGGCTAAGTGGACGACTAGGTAGATTTTTTTCTTCAATAAAATTACTGATATAAATTATATAATAGATATATATATATACAAGTTATGTTGTGTTATTTAAGAATAATTATAGGTTTGGGGTCCAAATAATAGATCTACATAAAGGTTTTGCGGTGTTTTTAGAAAATAAGTAAACATTATGAGAAGGTTTTTAATATGTAAAAACTAATAGGGATCTATTAATAATTAACTTACAGATTAAGTGTATATATATATATATACACACTAATGTTAGACGTAACTGTGAGAGTAATTTTTTTCCCTTCTTATTTTAACAAAATTACAATCTCACCCCAGCCCGTCTAGCCCCGCCTAGATCCCTGCCAAATATGTTGGGAGATTTTTGGGAGATTTTCCAAACGCCTAGGAGGAAATCTAGGTAGCGGGGCACCGCCTAGCAAATAGGCGACCGACTAGGCCAATTTTTAGAACGCTTAAAATTTCCTATACCAAAAATTCAGTACCTAATTTCCACTATTTAATTTTTATCAAAGGGGAGGGGACTTAACAAATCCTAACATATACGTTAATACACATACGTGGGAATATATATAATATATATATAGAGAGAGGAGAGAGAGGGAGAGAGGGAGACCTGAAGCCAGGCACCAGGAGCACAACCAAGGTCGAGAACAGAAGAACCAGGGGTTATCAATTTGTATTGCTTCTGCATCTGAAGCAGCTGCTCTTGCAATGAAAAGACATCTCAATATATGATAATTATACCCAAACAGACATATATAAGTATGTATACGAGTGTGTGTGTGTGTGTATGTGATGGCATATATATATATATATATATATATATATATAAATATATTTATTTATTAAAAAAAAAAAAAGGGGGAAGCGAGAGGGGGAAAGACCTTGAAGGCAGAACGGGCTAAATAACCAAGGCGCTGAGCCTCTCTGTAGAAGAAATCAAGGTGTTCCTGCCCCACTCATTCTTCTTCTTCTTCTTCTTCTTCTTCTCTTCTATTTGCTTCAAAAAAAATTGAAACCAACTCTGGCAATTTGGAGATTCCAAAACTCCTCTACATATGATAAGATAGTTTTCAAAGAGTTGTTTGGGGGTTTGAGGGTTTGGGGCTAATAGTGTGAATTAAAAAAAAAAGGGGGGGGGGGGGGGGGGGGGGGGGGGGGGCGGCGCTTGGGTTTGTTAAATTGCAAAGACCTCCTCAAAGTTTTTGATAATATTAAAGAGGCTCTATTTGAAAAAACTACATGTAGCTTCATAAGATTTTTGTTTATGTATAAATATTCCTTACCAGTTAATAAGCTTAAGAGACCAAAACCTTTTTGAAGTTCCTCAAGAACCACTTCAAACAACTCACAAAATGAGAACCTCCAAGATTGGTGAAACTTATTTTATTTTATTTTATTTGATAAAGAACTTTACACGTGACTTGCGTCTTCGAACAATAAACTTCACCAGCTCCCAAAGTGTTTTCACACCAGTCGACTTACGATGTGATAACCTGCATGTGTTCTCACCAGCCCCCAAAGTGTTTTCACACGGGTGAACGTAAGTTGACCTCTGTTTGCGGCTTGCACTTTGAACATACAAACCTTAGTAGCTCCCAAAGCGTAGCATTTTCACACAAGTAGACTGGCGCTAACCTATGTGCAAGGATGACCCTTGACCATTTTACCAGTGACCTTCCGATAGTACATCTAGAGATTCTCTTAAATCAAATTATCCTAGTAGATGTCACCAATAGACAAGAACATGGTTGGCGTACGGAAGTCTATTCTAGTTTCATACTGGGATAAGGAATGAAAGTAAGACCGCGTCTCAGAAAATTTTATGGCTTTCTGCGACCGTCGAAACAGTTCCCCTCTGTGGCCATGGATCTAAATCCTACTGTACAACCTCAACCCAGCATTTTAGGGAGGAGAACTTGTAGAATTTCCCCAAAATAGAGTCGGCACTTGTGATTCCCGAATTAAACCCGCCGTTATTGTTTTGCGGTGGAGTTTCATTCAATTTAGAAATTTGAAACTCATCTAATCATGCAATTGACCACTACTGATTGCAAATTGGTTGTATCAAGTTTTTTTTTTAATTGAAAAATTATAGTTTTAGGGATTGTTTGGAAAAGTCTAAAACAAGATCAAGTTTCAATCCAAGTCTCACTTTCGATCCGATTCTTGTGATAATCGAGATCATGTTGGATTAACAAATAACCAGTTTTAAGAGAAGGATGTCTATCCTATGCAGAAATTGACACTCACCAAACACTTAAATTTGTAAAACTAGTTCATCGAGGAACCATAAAACCAATTCTTTGCTTTCCTCTCTTAAGCTCAGAGGTTTGGGCTTGGAACTTACCAAGTATTAAAGAAGAAGAAGAGTGACTAGAAAAATATAAACAAGGTTCAACCAGTAAACAAGTAGTAAGTGAAGTAGAAGCACATAAAATAGTATCAAGTGATTTGGGGACTAAAAGCTCATTGATAAGAGAGGGATATGGAGTGGTTTTGGGGAGTGAAAGTTCATTGATAGTGGAGAAGAAGATAAACAGCACAGAAAATTACCAAGAATGAGCATAAACCATTTGCAAATGATGCAAAGTAGAGTCACTTTTAATGCAAGTGAAAGTTAGATTACTACAATGTTACAACAAACTTGCTTATGGGAATTAAGAGAATGACTGAATTATAAAACAAATCTCACTGCATTTCACCAATTTAAGTTTTAAATTAAGTTACACAATGAAAAAAAGAAAAAGAAAAAAGAAAGCTTGCAACCCAAAAATTTTCCAATCTTCTCAAAAGGAATATATTAGCGAATCGTTATTTGTTTCACTGATAACTCACTCCATCGCCTTCAAAGGAATATATTAGTGTAGCGAATCGTTATTTGTTTCACTGATAACTCACTCCGTCGCCTTCCACAATCTCACCAATTCGGTATGCTATGGCTGTCCCACGTACATCTCCAAGTATTCGGACGGCTGCCTCCTGAGTAACAACCAGAACCATCCCTATACCCATATTAAACGTCCGCCTCATTTCTGCATCTTCTATTCTTCCAGCCTAAATGAAAAGGAAAAATGTCAATGACAAAGAAAGGATCATCTACAGAAAAACACATCACAAGCAATGTTTTATTTCAATTTAACAGCATATATATGCTTATTTATTGGCATCGGGAAAAAAAAAATAGATACATTCCCTTTGTGCATCAAACGATACTTCTGGAATGCGATTGGTCCACATGCAAGTATAGCTTATGTGGGACACTACGAGGACCAATCATGTGATGGAACAATATCCTACGTACGTAATGAAATGTACAGAAGGGTTCTTCTTCCCTATGCTATACTGCTTAAAAATAATGTCACCTACTCAGAATATTTCTTACCTTTTGGATCCATTTGAACACAGGAGGGACAACCCAGGAGTCCTCGAAAATGACAGCTCCGAGACCTTCTGGAAATACTCTAGGGATATTATCGGTAAAGCCACCACCGGTGATGTGGGCTATCCCTTTCACTCCTCCTTTTCTGATTAAGTCGAGAACCTTTTTTTTTTTTTTTACAACAAATTAAAGGATAAGAAACTTGTATTACTGAAAACAAACTAATGCAATTGAGTTGAGCACGAAAATGATTAACAGAAATTACCTGTTTAACATATATAACAGTTGGAGCCATCAAAGCTTCACCTAATGTAATAGTTCCATTAGGAAGTTGGTCCTTCAAAGAAAGGCCACTTTGAGCAAGCACCCTGTAAACATATACCATAGGGATTACTAAAGATGTATATCATGTCAAGTAAATATAAAGATAACTAACAGCATTGGAGAGCCAATCACTGTTCCAAGAACCATTGGGGAAACCTTAAATAGGTGCAATTGCAAAAGTTACCGTGGCCTAGGAAGCACGGGCATTTCAAAATGGGTGCCAAACACACACTGAGTATGCACTAAGTGTGGGTGCGGCCGAGTTCTTTCTTGATTTTGGTTGCAGCGGGGCACGCCGGGAGTGCGGTTGGGGCTCTCTCTCTCTCTCTCTCTCTCTCTCTCTCTCTCTCTCTCTCTCTCTCTCTCAACGTTCTTTGATTTTTTTTTAATTTATTTCTTTAAAACCTCATATTTTTTAGCTCCCGCACTATATTTATGTTAGTGTACCCTCAATCTGAATTTTGTCAAAATTTATGTTAGTGTTAATCAAATTACAAAACCCTGGAATGTTATGTTATTTTTCAAAAAGGGTGCCGAACTCGCACTGAGATATGTATTGTTATGTTATTTTTGTCTTCAAATAATTAACTTTGAAATGGAAAACAGAGATGTATCGTTAATAGTTTGCTTGAATGAACGATGGACACAAAACTACTCAAGCTTTGTTAACGTTTAACATTAATTTGTTTTCTGTTATTTTCTTGCATTGCATTGCATTGCTTATTAGTAGACTAGTAATTTATGTGTTGCTTACTTGCTATTGTAGCCTTTATGTTTATGGCTTGTTAATTGTTATTTGTGTTATTTGTGTGACGGTGTCTTAATTACCACAAAAAAAAATGAATAAAAAACAAGGCAGTGATTGAAAAGAATATAGTATTATATCTATTTTTTTTTTTTTTAATTTTACACAAGTACCCCCGCCGCACCCCAACCCATGATTTTTTGGAAAATTGTTGAATCCCTCACACCTAGGTCCCCGCACCGGTGCTTCCTAGACCGTGGCAATTGCGAGAATTCATCAATTGCCAAAAGTAAACTAATCTTGGGCTGCTTTTGGCAATCGTGGACTTCTTGTGGTTGCCACCAGGTTTCCCAAATAAGCCCAAAAAATGATGATTTTACCAGTCTTAAGTAACAAAGATGACAAGAAAAGTAACATGTCTCCCAGACAACGGTAAACCTTCTAACAAGAGAAAAAC